>BGPT01002423.1:20571-84096 GCA_003297045.1 Symbiodinium sp. clade C Y103 | reverse complement strand
CGGAAATCAAAACCATTCAAAAGGTCATAAGATCTCGCTGCAAAACCTAGAGACTTGGCAGTTGTGGCAAACCTAGGTGGGCTAAACACTTCGGACACCAACAATCTTTTGCCTCCAACATAGGTTCCAGGATACGGCATCGCTTTCTTGACTTGTGCAGTCAGCTTCCTCAGATGCTGAATTGGCAGACACTCAGAAGGGCATACATGCTCCTGTGGCCGGAAATGAAATTCAGTGCGAAATGATTTCACTCCTTTTGGGACAGGTTTGTAGTAACTGCACTTGGGTAAGGTATGATCTATCTTATCTTCATGAACTACCTGGAGGGTCTCTAAATCAATTACCTTACGGAGAGAGATCNTATCTTATCTTCATGAACTACCTGGAGGGTCTCTAAATCAATTACCTTACGGAGAGAGATCTGATGCCAATGGGGTCCTTGCTTACCAGTGATGTGCATGAACTGCAAATTATGATCTTCCCTACTCCACACAGAAACTTCGGCCGGTCCTGTCTCGGATGCACAAGGCTTCTCAGACGGCGGATGTTCAGGCACAGGCACATGCGGAGAGGGCTCAGCTACTTCACACGCCTGTACAACGGGCTTCGCCTGTACATCGGAAACAGCCGCAGATCCGGGCAAATCGCTCTTTGCAGATAGGCTATTGTCACTGACTTCAAGTTGTTCTACTGGATCAGCATTCATGACTTCAGCAAAAGAAACCTCAGGAGACAAAGATTGACCCAAAAGATAAATCACATACTGACCAGCAGAATTTGTTCGAAGGGGAACCGTGGACCCTTCATCAAACACTTGAAGTTCGGACTTACCAAATNTGACCCAAAAGATAAATCACATACTGACCAGCAGAATTTGTTCGAAGGGGAACCGTGGACCCTTCATCAAACACTTGAAGTTCGGACTTACCAAATTCGATCTTGGCATTCAAAGTCTTCAAAGCACTACGGGAAATGAGGAGTGGAGCTGTGCCTTTCACAATGGCAGCTTTGATCACTCCAGGCCTGCCAGCTAAAACAATTGGCATACTGATGACACGATGAGAGGTCTCTCGAGACCCATTGCCAAAACGAAAATGGTTCACCTCAGTCTGTACAGCCGGAACACTCACTCCGTGATCCTTCCAAAGATGCATGAACTCAGAAAGGGTGTCCTCGCCGATGATCGTCTTTCCACAGCCAGAATCAAGAACACCGTATCCAGGGCTCGACACCAGCAGCAGTTCATGATCATCAGAGGAAACTTCGGCAGATTGCTTGGAAGCCAAAGATCTCTCACGCAATTGTTGCAACATCGAAGACTGAGTCCAGACCAAAGCCACGAAGTGCTCGACTGCAGCGGCTCCCGCATCAGATTTGGATGCAGCTCCACCTTTTGAGCCTTTCGATGCACCTTTGACTGGAGGATTCTTGCACTCACGGGACCAATGTCCCACCTGTTGGCATCTATGGCATTTCGTTCTCTTTTTCAGCTCCTCCACTTCAACCCTGAACTGGCGGCGAACTTGTCCAACATCGTGAAAGCGTCGGGCTTTCTGGAGGCGATTCAGGGATTTTCTGCGCTCTTGCCAAGTCGAAGCAAGAACTTCCTTCACTTCCTCCTCCTCGTACACTTCACCTGAATCACCCTCTTCACCATTGTCATGATCAGCCAGAAAGAGCTCGACATCCTCAAACTCATCAGCCGATGGATCATCATCAGCTGCAGGCTCATCAGCGACTACACCAGCGCCGAACACTTTCTTCTTGGGGATCACCATATCAGGGTAGCAACTCCTCAGAGCTTTCCCAACGTCTTCCCGTTTCAAACTTCCCNGACTACACCAGCGCCGAACACTTTCTTCTTGGGGATCACCATATCAGGGTAGCAACTCCTCAGAGCTTTCCCAACGTCTTCCCGTTTCAAACTTCCCACCGACCTTGCTAAGACCACAGCACGTTGCTCAGCTGACAGTCCAGACCTATTCAGTATCATCCAACCGCGAGCTTCTTCAGGGAAAGACACTGATGTCTTCCTTTGCAGAGTGTCGAAGGCCTCAGAGGCCCGGCTAATNCTTCGATCCACCCAGATCTACGGAACTCGATGTGGCAGTCATGGCAAGCTCGCAGGGTCCTACCTACAAGCTGGAGCCAGGTCCTATTCGGAGCCTGGCTCCGCTACCAATCACAATTCCCTCCGGGGCAGCTCTCACCGGAGAGCAGAGCGGGCATTTTCCTCTTCCGAGCACGAAAAGTCCCTGCAGATGACGGAGCGATGGAACGGATGGCAGGCAGTCATGGACCAAGGACATGTGAAATCAACACAAGTATAGCCGAACAGCATCGATTGCTTGCTTGTCCACACCTTCTTGTGAAGTGGTGTCAGATCTTCTTTGCTCCTGCTTCTCTCTCTGCAGCATTTGAGCCCATTCCGACAACACGTAAAGATAGTCAAACAGCTTTGAAAGTGCAGCCCTTGGTTATCCTTGGCCCGGTTGCTTCCAAGTGGTAACACCTCAGACATCAAACACTGACTTGGCCCAGTGGGGCATCACCTGACAAATCCTGGCAATCGCCATCAGTTGCCCCAGTTTCTGCAATGCTTTTGCCATGTCTTGGGTGGTGGCGATTCCAACATATGATCGGGTGGACTCCCTGAGGAAAAAGACCCTGCAACTGTTGCTTTCTGCGGGCATTTCGGCCACTCGGATTTTTGTTTTTGCAGATCCTGGTCAGTTCCCCACCTACCAAGAAGCCCTGGAACCGTTGGGCCTAAAAGTGGTGAAAGGTCGGAAAGGAATTTGCAATCAGAGAAATGCCATTATGGAGCACTTCAAGCCTGGAGACCGCATTGTGGAAATGGACGATGATATCTCGTGCCTCCTGACAACTACTGGGGCACTGAGAAGTGATCGAAGTGCTAGGACGGTCCCCGTGCCAGAGGAAAATTTGGAGTTTGTTATCGACCACATTTGGGAGATTGCCGACAGGGAAAGGTGCAAGTTGTGGGGTATCTACCCCACGCCAAACACCTACATGCTGTCAAGGACGTACACGTTGGGCCTCGCAAAAAGCACGGGACAAATGCAGGGCTACTACAATCCAGGCGGGGGTTTGTAGCGGGAGGGACGCGCCATTGCCCATCGAATCGCTCTCTCCATCATCGGGTCTGTGACATAAGATTTGACTGCCCTATATTCCATTCTTCGCACATGGCAGGCACATTTAGTGTTCAGTAGTATGCATGAATGCGAAGACCTCGGCCTCATCCCCTGATTCTTGTTCCAGGCCCCATGGTGTGTTGTTGATGTGTTGGATATTGTTGGATGCTTTCCCTCACTCAGAAAATGCCTGACTGGACTGGGTTGAAGCCCCACATAATTCCTCGCCCGACAATCACACATCCTGCACTGTCCTTCCAATATAACTATAATTTCCACAGTCAAGTACAACATGTGTCAACAGGTAAGTAATATAAGTTATATAAGTATAACATCAGTGCAACCATCAGGAATCCGCTCGCAGCTAACCTCAGCAAACACAGTGCTAGGTGATGTCCAGTTGACCGTGGCTGTCATGGAGGACTATGAGCGGGTCCTTCACTTCTACAGCCGCGGGATTTCCTGCATGAGGTGCGATTTTCTGAGTGTGAAAAGTGACAACAAAGGCCGTGGCGGTTGCGCCTCTGCCTTCGTAGATTATTCAGTTGAAGCGAAGGAAAAGGACGAGAAGGCACCGGGCAGTTGAGCCTGGGGGGCTGTGGGGGGGGTTCAGGCAGTGCTCAAATTCCTGATAATTCCTGTACTGTATATACACAGCAGATGGTTTGCCAATCAGTATGATATTCTTTGTGCATTCTGTAGTTGCATCAGATGCTGCATCAGCTAGGGCACCGCTACACGCTACTTACAGCATGTAATACCATCTATATAATGCCAGTTCTTTGACTTAGCCACTATCTTCCCTTGTCATTCTTTCGATGTCGGGATGGGATGAAATATATGGGCGAGGTAGCCTCGAATATCAGTCAATATCTGTGACTCGGCAGGTTCTGCGGCATCCCAGAGAGGTAGCAGAGGCAAATGCTATCAAGCAGCTCTCTGCTCGGTACCCTTCGCTGATCAAGTATTCAAGACCTCCAAAGGCTGTGCAGAAGATAGTGCCAGTGCATGGGAAGGTCAAGTACCATCCTCCTGGCTGGCGCTTGATGTTCAAGTCCCAGAATACAATGCGCTACATCTCTGCAACTGATGTTTCTGGAACATTCGCATTGAAGTTGGGCCTCGGAAAGGATGTCAAACCCATTGAGACAGTCGGTGAGAATGGCTCTGTTCTTGACAAAAACCGAGAAGGAAAGCAAGGCCCCGATGACACCGTGGAACCCCTCGAGCCAGAAGACGAGGACGAGGAAGACGAGGATCGAGACGAGCTGGAGCTGGACTTGTTGATTCTGCGGAGTCTGAAGATGAGCGAATTGAGAGAATTGTGTCAAACAGCTGGTCTACCAGACTCCGGCTCAAGAGTGCAGCTCATCTATCGGCTTATAAACCCAGAGAATGTCGATGATGACCCGGAACCCGGTCCCAAAAAGAGAAAAAAGGAAGAGAAGGAAAAAACTGAGAAGACGGAGAAGATCGCCAAGAGAAGAGAGTCCAAGGATGAGGTAAAGGAGCGCAAGGAGCCAAAGGACCGAAGAGAACCGAAGCCGAAGGAGTTGCAGGATGTCAACTTCCAGCCGAAGGGGGTCTCAAAGCAAGACTCCGAAGAGGAAGACGAACTATCCAGATTGGAGGCCATATTTGCAGAACATGAAGCACAAGAGCAAGAATCTAATGCTGAAAGACCCGGAGCTTCCAAGGATGAAGAGACTGAGGAAGCTAGAAAGACGAGAGAGATGAAAGAAGCAACAGAAGCAATTGAAGCGAAAAGGAAAGTTCTTGGATACAAACATATGCATTTTTTGTTTTTGTGTTTTTCTCGTCTACGCTCTGGGCACTGTCTGGAATTCCCAACCATGAGTTTGATGATTGATGGGTTTTGGCGATACACATGACATAGATCCATGTCCATGTGTATACCCACGGGATTCCCAGGATAGGGATGAATAATAGCTTTCAGAATTGGTTTAAGGGAAAAACGCTGGACCCCCCATTACTGAAAAAGATATGATATTGACAGTACAATCAGATAAAATCCATGAACATCCACGTGTTTTCCAGTCAAATTTCTCTGCCAACCAAATGCTCCGTTCCGAGGAAGACGAGGCATTGCAGGTGAATCGTGCCATGCAGGCCTTGATGCAAGCGGAGGCTGCCAGAGAGACCCAGCAGCGGCTGTTGGGCCAACAGGTGGGACGTTGTGCAAGCCTAAATTGGTTGAGGCAATAGCAGATATCTCAGCTACGGCAAATTATGGCAACATGAGATCTACATATTCATAGATTTTCTTATCAACATGGTCTTTGTTCTTGTGGCCCCCCTAGAATATCCATCTATCATCATCTATCCAATCTAGATCTTTCCCTTTGAGATAGAGTTTTTTTGCAGTGAAGACGAGCTTCACGCGCTGCGACCTGCTACGGCAATCCATGGCATTAATAGGCATAAACAAATTGAAACAGTGCGAGCCAATTTCTATCCTGGTGATCCTGGTGGCCAGGCTGAACAGATCCTGGAGGCCTGTGGCCGTGTGCCACCGGAAGCCCCCAGTGCTACGGGACAGCTGCAGCCAGCGCCGCTGATGCCGCTCTCGACTCCGAGTATGCAAGTTTGGCAGCCAGCATCTGCAATGAGACAATTGCGCCAACTGGTGCCACGCTACAGAAGCCCAACGGAGTACCCACAACGAAGGCCTGGGATGGGATGGATCTGCAGGGATGGATAGTGGCAGTCGGAACGCTCATTGTGCCGAATCAAACGCATTGTGAATAAACTGAATTAAACTGAAACATGGAAGCATTTTGGAGAACAAATTGTTTAGGATGACCTTTCAACACCAGCTGGCATTTCACCACCAGCAGATTGGATGATTGTCCACTATGCAACGCTTCCCCAAAGACCGCAGCTCCCCCGAAACCCAAGAGGAAGGACACCCGAACCGCTGCTATTGCTTCCATCCCAGCATCATGTTGCAGCAATTTGAGGCGTTTGCATCCTTGGAGCCAGCCCAGCCCACAACTCTGAGAGTGAGGCCAAGACTTTACATTGTGCTGGTGAAAGTCTGAAAGCAGCAGCGACGTGCCTGGATGTGAATTTGTTTGCATTTTTGTTTTTTGGGCTGGCAGCGGACATATAACACACGCTTCTGCAGTTTGTGCGTACGTTTCGTTGTAGCAGCTCTTCTGAAAACACAGAGTGCTGGAGCATTGGGGCTTGCACAGGGTCACTCTTGTTATACCACTTTGTTGGAAGCTCACTCTAGCTAGCTCGCATGCACCACAAAGGATCAAATCCGCAGTTATCATGTCCAGAAAAGTTTCCTGTACTCACTGTACTCCATATTTCATCAGAATGGAGGTGAGGAAGTAGTTGGGTCCATGAAAGTTGCCTTGCAATCCAATCCTGAGGTGCTTCTTTGACGCAAATGTCACCCCAACAACTGCTTTGCACTGGCTTTTTTGTAGCCCGGCTATTGAATGCTAGTGAGGGCATGTAAGGGCGTTGGATGGCGTTGGTCTAGCTTGACCAAAATGACCAGAGAGCTTGGCGACATGGCTGAAAAGATTGAAAGCGTCCGCTTCAACAATGCAGACAATCCGGCGGCTACATGAGCTGGGAATGACAATCCATGAGCCACTGACCAATGGACAGGAGCTGGGTGATAGCCTCAACAAAGCCAAAGCACTGAGAGACGGAGGCCGCTGCTCCTTGGTGCGGGGCTCAAAAATCATGGAATGTCATGGATGAAGACAATCAAAAGCATTTGCTTTTCCATGTTTTTCCTGCCTAGTCAAAAGGTTGAGCTTGCTGTTTTTTCTCGTCCCCAAGGCAAGCGGCAAAGTGACTGCCGGCGAGCAAGCTGTTCAGGCAAACCGTACAGACACGTATCAACTGCACTGACACGGCCCTGTCGGCACCGTGTTCAGATTTGTCGACTCACAGAAATTAATTACTTGCCTGGAGGCCGCTATAGAGATCTTCCGTGAGCAAGACGCAAAGAGGCCAGATTCGGATAGTTTCAGGTAGTAGAGCCGTTCAGCACCAACAGTGGCAAAAACAGTGCATATCGGTGTGATGCTGACGGTTTGGTTTTGGAGGTTGGAGGCTGACGAGTTTATTGCCTTGTCGGCTGGCAGCCCCAGCTGATATTTCTTGCCATTCTGCTGGGCCGATATTCGGAGAGCAGTCAGACCAAGTTCGGAAGCCGGATCCACACAGTCACAAAAAAGTTTTGCTCAGCTACTTGCACAGATTCGACTAGAGACATATATGATATATGATACCTCTAAACTCTAACCATACATGCACGTAGTATGTATCCTAGTCATGTCATAGCATATTGATTACACTATTGCATGGATATTGTAGTATTTGATATTATTTGCATATCCCGGGGTGGCCATTTCTGGTCATGAAGCGCCTTTCTGCCAAGGAGCTGCTCCTGAACGTTGGCAAAGCCAAGGCTGTCGGATGCCCAGGAAATCCGAGAGGATCATTGAGAGTACAAGGAATGCAGCCAGTTGCTTCCTCCGTGTTGGATCTGTTGAAAGATATCTGACATCAAGGTTCATGTGTAAATTCATGAGGTTAGCAACTTGGAAAAAACATTTTCTCAAACACATGTGCAGGGTGCTGTGCACAAGCATCTTGATGGCCATTTGGGTCTTGAGGGAGCTGAAAACTCTTAATTGGCAAAAGTCCGCATGGCCTGAATTAGCACTTGTGGGAGCTTCAACATAAAACAGACAAGGGTCGACAAGTTTCTGACATCCCGCCTTTGATTCATCTAGCAGGCAGCTGCTAGTCAATTCAAAAGACATCAGCAGACAGATGCAACATGGCCCTAGACAGATCTTTACATCATCACAACATCAACATAAGCAACTTTACGTGTAGAACTTGCCCAGCAAGCTGCGCCATGAAAGCATCTCAGCTGCAGATCAAGAAATTGCAGTTGTATACTGGGCATACTGAGCAACCTGAGCCTTGCCGAGCTGTTGATATCCCAAGCTTGGTCTATGCAGCTCTACTTAGTTGCATTTTAGATGATTTTAGATGGAACATTTTCCTAAGGCTTTCAGAGGTTTCAAGAGATTTCCTCTCCCGTCGCACAGGAAGGGGCAGGCAATGACCAAGCTCTTCGAGAGGCGCAGCTATTCAGGACCCCTGTTTCGTAGTGCAACGTGCAGAGATATGCAGAGTTTTAGTAAAGCTAAGATAAGGCAAGTGGATATAGGAGGCAAAACCAATGCAACACACAATATTTTGTTTCTGAATCAGACTTCCTTGATCTCCCTTGACCAATTTGTAGGACCTGCCTGCACCTGCGAAGGCAACAGCGACTCTTGGCTTGGCCGGGGAGATGGCATGATGTGCTTCTTTCTTTTTTTTTTGGTCAAGGAGGGGTATGCCCTTATCCACCTGTAACCTACAGTGCAGATATCAATCCCTGCTCGATGCAAACTGTTGGGGTGTTTGTAGATGTTTGTACTGTAGTCCACGCCCACCAAGTAGCACAGCTACAGTACAGTATAAATGAATTGAGCATTCATAGCACCACCAGAAACAGTATGATGGAAAGAACCCCGACGAAGAACTAAGTCAGTGGTCAAAAATTACGGAGAAGTAAGTAATCTTGCATTGATCAAGAAGGAGTAACCGAGTAATACATTTTTCACTTGTTCGCACCATCAAGCATCGTCAGACCTCATTGCCACTTAGAGCTTGAAGCCCAAACTTGCAAACATGGAACCTCTCCTTCTTGTTCCTAAGCCTTGAGGACGCCAGCTTTTGGCGAATGCCATGCGCACTGCTAACGCCAAAGAAGCGTCAGAAGCAGATCTCATTTTTGCAACTTGGTTCAACACTGTTCAACTTGGTGCAAACCTTCCTTTTCCATCCTTTTCCATCCTTTTTCTGTCATAAATCCGTCACCGTGCCTTGAAATGACCAAGCTGTATGCCGAGAACGCCATTGCTTCGATTTGCTTCCGTGATCTTCGGTGGCATGCTGCTTCTATTGTCTAAGGCCGAGGATAGAGTGGACTTCAATCTGAATCAGCTCGCCCGGCTCACAAAGCAGCCAGATGCGCCACTGTGCCGCATTGCAATCAGTGATCCTACAGTAGAAGGATGCAGGTCTGGTATCTCAACATTTCTATGCCAGAAGCTAGGGACATCCCTGATGCCAAAATATCACATCATTGAACATCAGCTGAATCAAAAAATGACATGAAATTTGATAACATTCATCATTTGGAGGCCCAACGGCAGATGAAAGATTTGCATGGATGACTATGGATGCATACATATATTACATTATATTACAATATATTACATCATATTACATGTGAGTAGATTTCTAAAATTAGACATACCTACCTACCTACCTACCTACCTAACCTACCTACCTACCTACCTACCTACCTACCTACCTACCTACCTACCTACCTACCTACCTACATACACATTACATTACATTACATTACATTACATTACATTACAGTACAGTACAGTACAGTACAGTACGTACGGTACGTACGGTACGTACGGTACGTACATACATACATGTGTAAGAATGGAGGCCCAAGCAAAGTTGGCCACCAAGGACTTCGTGCGGATGGGATGCCCATAGCTGGGCCGCCAAGGCCCAGCGCTCTCAGAAGTGTCTGGCGACCAGGCGAAAACTCCACCAGGCCTCGCTGCTGATGCCAGCCTTGACTCTGATAAAAGATAATAATGTCATATATACTGTACTGCCTGTGGCATACAAAGATATGTATATATGACTATATGTATACATGTATGTATATACATATTCATTGTGCAATACAATAAATACCCATATATAATTTCTATCTCTCACATATGTGTATACATATATATATATATATATATCACACGCACATATATATATATATATATATATATGCATGTATGTATGTAATGTGATGTGATGTGATGTGATGTGATGTAATGTGTAAAGTAATGTATGTATGGGAAATGCAAATAAAGTGTATTGATGTTTCTATTGTAGAATTATTTGACGATGCTGGAGGGTACTGTAGGGTAGTGTCAAATATTGCGGAAAGATGATGGTTGTCTGATGGCCAACGGCTCTGCGACAGGATCTCGATGATCAGTGGTCTCAGGCACAGCTGGATCCTTGCTTCAAGGAGCCCCCGCATTCCAAGTCTGACTCCTTTCAACTACTGACTAGAGTTAATGATTAAAGCTCTCGATGTGACTTGGAAGTAACAGTGGCACTAGACAATGAATGGCAATGAGCATAATGTACACTGCACATCAGGTAAGCCACCGAAAGCACTACCCTAGTTTATGCAATCAAGAATAATTCTGCCGGCTTGTTTGATTAGTACTTACATGTTTCATTGATGTTGGTTGTTACATGCTATCCATTCCTATCCGTTTTTGGCCTTGCGGCGTTTGCGCTGAGGCATTAAACCGCCTCCGTGCCTTGATATCGCTGGCAACCAGAGCTAGCGCAGCTCTCAGCCTCACAAGCAGCCAGGTGATGCCAGATGATGCCAGTGGATTGAAGGAAATTCTGCGGCCAAGGCGCTGATACAAATGCTGCACCACGGTGCCAAGAACTGATTGCAGTGCTACAAGGCTGTGAGGTCACATTGTGCCATGGCAGAAGAGTACAATACAGTAAGCAGTGGTGACATGGTTTGAACGATGAACAAGGTAATGTAAATGTATAGGATGATGTTTAAATGCGGGTGTATAATATATATATATATTATACATTTATATATTTAAACGAAAACATACTATTTTATACAGGAACTGTCGCTTTCAAAAGAGTTCCAACTCCCAGCAGTCGTTATTGCCAGTCTCCGCATCCCCGAGGCTGAAAGGCATGAACGGCACCCATGAAATGTCCGAGAGATCCATGGCCGCAGCCACCGATGGATACAGCGAAACTTGGCTCTTTGAGACCATCCAGTTTTGGATCAGGAAAGGCTTAAAAAAACAATAGAAACAATAATATCATTCAGACCGACTTGCAAAAGTCAAAATCTCTATATATATATATATGTTTGCAGTATACATAGTTATATATATATATATATCTCTATACAGTCTGTACATTATCTATTTTTTGAGACCGTCAGATGCCTTTATTTGATCACAAAAATGGACTGCGGACTATCTCAGGTTTTTTTGGAGTCGGTGCTGCCCAAGCTTCTTACAAGCGTGGAGGAGGACCTTTGTTCACAATTCCGTGACCATCATAACCAGATTTTCTGTGACGTTCCTACCTTCAAAAGGTTGTGGCATCCCTGAGTCATCCTCGCGGTCCGTGGACATAAATGGCTATGAAGTCCAAAACAGCCGGGGAACTGCCTAGTATGTGTGGTACTACTGATCCAATTGCAAGGGGGTGCCCAATCATGAGACATCCTTAGGACTTTCTAACTTTTCCCGGGTCCGTTGGCACTGGGTGACCCGCCAATGGGTAGGATTTATCCAGCGACAAAGACTTTGGAGATGACAGAAGTGCGGAGGAGGACGGTCTTAACACCTTCCACCGGCTTTAAACATGTTGAAAACACATTGTGTTGATCCAGTATATTAGGTTAAGTTGTAGCCACTACTCTTATATAATTTGCAATGCACACAAACGCATACATATACTATCATACATTATATATACATACAATACACCTTTCCACTGCATATAATGAATATATATATATATATTCATTATATGCAGATAGTATTTATACTGTATATGTTACTGCTGATAGTGAGGGTAGTAGACACGTGTGAGTATGTATTGATGGCATCGCAGCACTTGAGCAGTGACCTTGTAGGAAGTGAGGTTGCGATTGATGCTGCAAGACTTGACAAACCACAACGAGCCTTGGCAGCAAGTTGGTGCAAACTTGCTCAGTTCAGTTTTGAGGTCGCAGCTATTGCCACACATTTCCCCAAAAAACTTACCATCGCTGGTCACTCAGGAGGCGCTTCGCCGTGAAATGCAGGAGTTGAACAAACAAGCGGAAAGCATCATGGCAAGGAAAAAACCAATGAGAGCAAGGATTTTGCAATGGCATTCTTTTGATTGCACCACAAACGGCGACCGATAATGGTACAGCTCTCAAACAGCCAAGGCTGAAACTGAAGAAATAGAGCATGCAAGATTCTGCAATGATTCCACAAAGTTATGATTAGGGGAGTAAGAACAGTCGCAAATGGGTTTGCTCAGAGATTGCATGAAACTTGACTAAGCTATGCAAGGCTCGTGAAGAAATTTTATGAAATCTTGCAAGGTGTAATTCGCGTTCGATTTTTCAATTTGCCTTTGAGGTAGTTCGCAGGGCAGCAAAGGAACCAGTGAAGCAACAAGTGCAACTGATGCTCGGTCAATCTTGGTCATTTGTTTCGTTTGTTTTCGGGGTGGTATCATTGAGTCTCATGGTCTCAGTTGATGGATTTTGATGACTCACCTGTTGTGGACATGACATGAGACTTCAGCCCCACCGTGTTTGCCTCAGGATTGCGATTCCAGCGAAGTCGAAGCTGCTTGATTTTCAAGTGCGGCTGCCACCTTTGGAATGGGCTCGTGACAAGCTGGTGATCCAGCTGGTGATATGTTTCTGTGGTGCGTTCCATAAGTGCAACGTGCTCCGCTGTGATATGCCATACTATTTGCATCACAGGGGGTCAAACGGGAGACTTTCGCTTAGGCTCCCATGCTGCATGAGATTGCCGAACTGCGGCTGGCTTTGATGGAAGCATATCAAGAGCTAGCAAGATGGCAGCAGGACAGCTCTTCTGCAGATCGATCATGCAAGCCAGTTGCACATTTCTGCAAGTCTGTCCTCATCGCTGATCATCCAAACTATCCAGCAATATCATGCAGTATCATTCATACAAACTCTGTATGATGCTTTTTTTCACCATCGGAGCGCCAAAAGCTCCGAATCATGCTGCTATTGATTTGAGGCACTTCATAGGCCATTCCAACGTTCGTCTTGAAACTTTCCAGGTCCAAAGTGTCCAAAGTCCCTGAATGATGCTGATCTGTGGTATGGTGGATTGGTAGCATGACACCTGCGGCACAGGAGGACCCACAGGCATCAGCAGTCATAGCTCAGCACCAAGGACAGGGAAGTGCTGAGGGCATCTTTTCTGATGAAAACATACACACACACACACACACACATGTCGAGGGCGGAGTTAAGAAGAATACGCAACCATGCATGTCTGTTTTCATAAACGAAATCACACACGCACACACTCATACATATATAATCAATTATAATCGTATATAACGTACATACGCACACACACACACATATATATATATATACATGATATACATATTTCATTTGCATGGGCCTACATGGGATTTACAGCTTTCCGATGCTTGCTCTCTTGGGTAAGTATATTAAGTCTGGAGCGTTGAGAATTTCTGAAGCTTGCCACGACACAGTTTTGTGACCAAGCTCCTGGGGAGGCCTTTACTACAAGTTGCTCGGCGCAGATCAGCAGATCTACAAGGGCGGTCCCTTTTGAACCTGAGACTTGAGAGCCAAGCTAGGGTGAATATGTAAGATACAATCCGTGCAGCAAACTTGTTCACCTCCATAAACACATGTTTATGTTTTATGCCTGTCAAATTTTCAGCACACATGCATGAACATGTGCCCGCAGAATCACTGGGAGTGAGGTCGACTGCTGGACGCCGTGGTCGGTTCGCCGCTTGAAGAGTCTGGAAGTAGAGTAGCTATTTGCTGTCCCCGTTTGAACTATCTCCAGATTTGGCACAAAGGTTTGAATGCCTTTGCTGTAATTGCAATCTTGCGAGCATTGGCCCATGGGATGTGCCAGTGTAGATTGCACAATTTGTGGAGCGAGGGTCTGAAGCCGTGCTGAGCGGAAGCCACAGACCCTGCCACAGGCTGATGATCTCAACATGTCAATGTGCCAGACGACAAAAGAAGTGCAATGCAGGTGATACTTTTCTGCCGGTATATTTGACCGTTGATACCAATTGAAACAGTGCTTTTGCGGCCACCTGTTCAGCACTTTGCACTGTTTCATGCTATTACAATCTATTTCATAGAATCTCCTTTGCAGGACACCAGATCGGATATAAATCACTCCGCCACAGTGCATTAGTGCACTGGGTGAACGGTCTTCATGATACTTGATACTTTTAACCTTTCCCATGCCGCTTTTTTTCCTACCAATGACTAAGAGGGATCCTTCAGGATTTTGCCCTGCCGTGCTTTGCTGCTGAGGCGCTGTGCGCGGCTGAGCAGGGCATGGTGCTGCTGAAGGTTTTGGGTGCTTCGAAGGCGCCCGCGGTCTCACGGCACGGCTGTGACAGAAGTTGATTGCGGAAAGTTGATTTTAGGTTTGCAAATTCCATCTCAGCAACATTCAGCAACATTTAGAACGGCTTAGATGCTCTCCAGCTACTGTAATTATTCAACAGTAAGGAGGTTGGTTTTGCGTGGTCTTGCATCAAACTGTTGGAGTGAAATTGTATCACTATACTATGCCACCATTATGTTATCCAGTTCCCTAGCAGCTAGCAATCATGACCGTTAATTATATGCAACGACATCGAAAACCGCCGATGTGTTCGCGTAACCAGCGAGAAGTTGGTTTTTCGATGGCTGTGGCATTTGGTTTGGGCCGACCTGGACGCAAGATGATCGTGATATATCGTGATAATATATATAATAACTACAATGTATATATAATTATATATATCGTGATCGTGATACTTTGTCGCCATGCAATGCTCACCGTGTCACTGACATGCCGTGCTGCTCCATGTTTCTGAGGTGGAGGAGGTTGCAGCTTTGATCAAGGTGGGATAGATGCAGCCAATAAGCCCACTCTATCCTGTGCTCCTAGGCATCAGGGAATAGGGTTCGAAGTTTCCAGGGGACAAACATTGCCTCAACCATGGATACTTCACATTCGAAAATCTGATTGTGAAGAGGCATGCTGATTTCTTCGGTTGTGATCCTTGTTGCTTGACGACAGCCCAGCCGAGAAGATACTTTTCCATACTTTTCCCTGGATAGACATTTTCTGTGATCAGGTGTCAGACTGCATGTTGGCCCTCAACAAAGGGCGAGCTGCTCTGATGCGGGGGTCCTGCCGGCTTTTTGTTGAAGAGTCGCGAGTCCTTGACTTGTCAGTCTCTGTGCAGTCATCATCCGCCAGGCAAGAGGCTGCGAAGCGTTGCAAGGGCGAGCGTGCAGAAGCTCTGGCCCTGCAGGTGTGGTTCACCACTTCACCACGGCAGAAACGTCAGAATAATGGGAGTGGCTTGGGGAGGACAAGATACAGCTTACAGCTACATACGTAAAGGTATGAGCGCTATCAGACCACTATCATTGGATCCTGCAGCCACATTGCCCAAGCTTTCAGCCATTCCACAGAGCTACACCCCACCAAGATACTCCTGGGCAGTCCTGGCTCGGAGTGTGACCAAGAACAGTTGTAACATGTGACCACTGTGACATCATGTCTGTCAATGTGACTACAAAGAGTAAACGGAGTAAATACCCGAAGGATCCCGAAGGTGTGTGAAATTAGGGCAGACATTTAAGGGCAAAGGTGTTTGGCGGCCCACAGCCATGGCTGACCTAAAGGCATGCCTTGACGCATTGGAAGCCGTCTCGGCAACCATTGAGAGAGGACAAACCGAGGCCAGTAATTAATTAGTCTGAATTGCTGTTGGGAGTTTCATTGCGCCACCTACCAGAGACAATAAGTGTACGTTTCACACTCTTTCATGTTGCCCAGGTGCGCACCGCAATTGCTGCACAAAGCTGAAGCTTGGTGTGCAGAGAGGGTCCCAATTCAAGCCGCTCTGTTTGATTTGTTTGCTTGGTTCATTCAGATTGCCGGTGGTTGCGCCATGCTGTCCCTCAGCGTGGTAGCCAAGGCTTGATTGACAAAGTTGCAAAAGAGGCACAGCACTACGAAGAGATTTTGTGGATGTTGGATTCCTCAATGAAATGTATGCAAACCATCCCCCGGGTGATTCTGAAAGATAAAAACCATTTCAAGAGTTTGGCACTTCGACCTGTTTCGTGACCCCCAGTTTGAAATGGAAAACGCGTTGCAAGATGTTGCAAGCTCTCAGCTGGATGAGTGAATGTTTCTGGACTAGTCCAGCAGGATTCAGCTGCATTCAGCATGCAGCAGCTTCCAGCTTGACGTTCTGATGCAGGTCTCACTGGTGAAGCACCAGCTGGCTGCCGGCAACGTCAAGGCACCCAGCAGATCCTTGCAGAAACGTAGAGTGGTTGGAGATGATTGGATATGGTTGGAGAGCACATTGTGTTGAAATTCTGCTATGCTGCAAGCTTCTTTAATCTCGCTTTGCTCTAACCCTTGCAACTGCTGGTGAACAAGTGAAAGGCATAGCGAAGATCATGGCTGAAATGCGAAGTGCCCCATGCACGATCTTGCACGGTTGCAGGCTGGCGTTGACGCCAGCTCAGAGGTTCCAAGCTGTGGCTTTTGCCACTCCGGAGAGGGCCAACAGTGCAACACTCAATGCTATGATTGGGGGGGGTTGTTGTCTGGTGTTTTGCAGGTATAAAATCAGCTCGATGTCAAACCGATTTATGCCACAAATGCCCGCAAATGTATGTAACATATCGTATACAGTATCTGCATGGACGTGTGTGACCCTATGTAACAGAATCAGCTTCAGCAGATACAGTGTTTCTTGTGGCCCATATTGCGCACTGCAGACACTGCCGGGTTTTGGTCCCTTGGATCAGGTCAGACAACGGGAAGACGCTGGATGTGCTCCAGGTATTGACAGAGAACACAGAAATTTCAGCCAGTCGGCAGCACACAAACCGGAGTAGAACCACCGGCTGTCAGGAGATGAGAAGCGTAGCCTGATACAATCTGCTTTTATGTTTTTCTTTCTAGGCTGCCACTTGCTGTTTGCATGATGTTGGCGTACTTGAAATTCGCATCATCATTGTGCGATTCACTGCGTGGCACCGTGTCCGTGCAGATGGTGGACTTTGGCGCCTGTTGGATTTTTGATCATTTGAGGCAAAACAGCAAACTCCCGAGTTTGAAGAGGCACTGCGGACAACTTCAAACATGGAATACATATTATATGATATTATATGCAATATAACATGCGCTCACACACATGTATATATATATAGTATTATATATATAGTATATCTCACAAATATCTATTCTGATAGGCTATGATATCATGTATGAAGCACAGGCAAGGCAACGGAGTAGCAGCCAGCTTTCCATACCAGTACGCAGACATGAAATCATTGACGGATATTGACGGTCTATCTTAAGAGTTTGCTAAAACAAGCACCAGAATCGCCAGTAGGCTAAGAGCTAAGCATCTACTGATCTTGCTCAAGTACATGTTCTATGATGTTCTGCTGTGCCAGGTGATCCACAGACACAGATCCAAACAGGAGGTTGTGGCCAGGCTGCACTAGAGTCTGCAGGTGTTCTGGAGCAGGCTATAGACACTGAAATCGCTGCTGGAGATTCCCGCAAGATCTCGGTCGTATGCCAACTTTGTGCAGAATGAGGCTCAGCCAGTGAGCGAGGTTCCAGGGGACACTGAAGAAGGAGAAGGATCAACAGGCGTCAGGAGCCGCTCGGTCAGGAACGCATGCAATCATAAACTGCAAGCTGTCCTTCGTTTTGTCAACCATTGTTTTTCTGGTTCCTAGCAAAACTGGTTGTAATAAATTCGATTAAATTCGTTTTGATTGAATTGGTGCAAGGCAGGAGTTTTTCTGGCAGTTTCGCAATGCTAGTGCTATCAGCCTACCTCAGCGCCTGATCATTCAAGTTTGCCATAACTGAGGATTTGCAGCCTACTGGAAAGATGAGGCAGAGGAGGCATTTCACCAAGAATGGAATATCAAGGCTGCAATGGGTTGCTCAGCAAGAACCGGCAAGACAATGCAAGACATTTGAAGCATTTTGGAGCCTTTTCTATTATTTTATATTCATGGTATTTCATGGTGGCGGCGGTCCGTTTAACGAGGATGATTGGAAAAATTAGCATGTGCTAGGAGCACCATGAAGCACCGAGGCTTCGAGATCGAAACAAAGAAGTTGAAACCCAGGAAATCCCAGACCATGTCTTTACAGAAAATGACTTCTCCAGACACTCAGTTGCAATTCACTTGCTATTCAGTTGCAATTCAGTTGCAATTCACTTGCAATTCAGTTGCAATTCAGTTGCAATTCACTTGCTATTCAGTTGCAATTCAGTTGCAATTCACTTGCAATTCAGTTGCAATTCACTTGCAATTCACTTGCAATTCAGTTGCAATTCACTTGCAATTCAGTTGCATGTTGCAGATGTGGATCGGCCCTGCCCTGCAAATCGCTGGGATTCGCTGGGCATTCTGAACGGCCTTAGTGACCTCAGGATGCGATCTCAGCAAATGCACAAGAACGTGCAAAATCTCGCATGAGAAGCTTGGCATAATCGGTCGCAACGCATTGAGGATATTGAAGCACAGATCTTGACAGCACTTTGATTCATAATGTCCAAGGTGGCTTGCAGCGTTTCATCACCAGCTCCAAATTTGATGCCTGGCGTTTTGGATCACGATTCCTGCCCCCATGTTTTCCAAGTGCTGCTGACAGCCGGGATGCTTTTAGATGCTTTTAGATGCTTTTAGACGCTTTTAGTAGTTGCACACACCGGACACACCAGGATTTGTACCAAGGACCAACTCTCTGGTTGCATCATTCTGATCCATTCTTTCAGTGTGGGCATGGAGGATCGGGGCTCTGGCAGTGTTTTGCTCTCCTGCTGCACAGTGGCACGCTTCACTTTGGCTATCATCAAATGTTTATCTCATTTTTCATCACTTTTCAGTGCCTTTCTTATTGCTGTACAATATATGTTTAGAATCTTCTTCTGGAAACAGTTTGGTCAAGAGGCCAACGAGCGCGCGATGGACCCAATAAACGCTTGTGGTGGTGTATGGGTGCCATTCTTAGACCTTGCTGACGAGGTGATCAGATGTCAGGGGTCATGACACCTTGTTTCATTTATTTGGTTTCTACATGTAGAATCGTTTGTCCAAATGTTCCGATTCCCCTTGTCATCCTCGATAGATTCGGATAGATTCGGCCTCTGGCTTGCCGACTGGCACACCACAGGCGTCACAGTAGGCCAGCTGCCTAACGGTCCTCGTGGCAGTGTAGGCACTTGGAGTCACAATATGTCACAATGTCTAGTCTTAAAACGTCTTAGATGTCTAGTGCTGTTGCCGTTCTACTGTTCCCTCCTGCCATCAGCTCGTTCTATCTATGCTGAGATACTGAGTTCCTAAGGTCACTGTCCAGCAGCTTGGCAGATTTCATCAGATGTCAGATGTCAATAGATTTCCTCCAAGCAGCTTCAAAGTTTTGTTGTTCCAATTGAGCTCAAGTGATTTTCAGTCTGTCCCGGAAGGCATTTGCGCAATGTGTGGAATTTGAAAGATGACAGTGTGTAGCACTTCTCTAGAGGCTAGCTCCCAGGCTAGCTTGCAACATTATTTTCGTCCTTGAGCTCTTCATTCGCATGTTCAGCTTTGGCTGGCAAATCTATTTTTGCGGATCTGATAGGCGGGTCTCAGGTTGCGCCTTTCAAGCCACGAGTCAGAAAGACCAGCGATATTCGGATAGAAACATTTTCAAACAAAAAACCCTTTAAAAGCTTTGCAACTGACGGGTCCAAGGCCATCCCGTTTTGTCCTCTTCGGATAGAAATCTGTTAGACTTCAGGGAGGATGCTGGGGAAAATGTGACGAACATAATGCAATTCGGTCAATATCGACCTAGATAATCTAGAAGATCTAAAAGGATCTACAGGGTTTATGCGTTAGTTCTTGCAGTAAGGTATCTTCAGGTATCAACGATCAACAAACTTGAAGCTGGTCATGCGGTGCCGGATACTTCAAGCAGTCTGTAAGTTGGTAGATTTCGATATCAACAGGCTGCCTGAATTAGATGTTGACCATAAAGATACCATTGAGGAATTGGATAACGCAGCAAGAGCCAATGCATGCTGTCTAATTAGTAAATGTTGCCCAGTTATCAATGTTAGGATACTAGCAGGTGGTAAACACGATTATATATACTGTATATATATATATACTATACAAGTATTTGCAATAATGGAGTGAACACTGGTTGCAGGTACTGGAATTACTTTGATCTTTTGGTCATCACTGGCGGCATGATCGAAGAGTTCATCCAACGAGTGCTCAAGCTGAAAGTCTGCAGCTGTCCAAGTTGGGACAGGAGACATCGATGGGACATACTTAGCATCACTTACCGTAGCAATACTTAGCTACTCTAATACTAGTGGCTCGAACTACTTGCCCTTTCCATTCAATATTTGACAATTGTGCACATATTGACATGACATTTGCATTTACACATCACCTCTGCGTGGCCATGTCACGACCAATCCTTATCAAGAGATTAGTACTACTGATAGACTGGCGATTTTGGCTCTCCAAGGCGATTCTCACCGGTTGCCAACGTTGCTTAGCAGCAAGCAGGACCAAAAGAAGCATTTCAGCCGGCCTCCGATGCATGTCCAGATCAAGTGTTTGATCCTGTACAGCACTAGCATATCCAAGCCATGTCCATTCTGTCCATGCATAGGCAAAGCATCACACAACCCCAGCTTAGACGAAGTAGTTTGCCAAGTAGTTTGCTATAGTTTTCTATGTTTTCCCAAGTTCCTCTTGGGTTGTCGTTGAACCACCTGGCTGAGGCGATGCCGACCCTTGGCTGAGTGCCACATGGCAATGTGATCCAGAGAGCATTTCTGCCATAGCTACAGCCATATTTACAGCTGTAATCAGCTGTATTTATCAATGTTCGAGTGTACTATGGTATACTTCATACTGAGTTCTATCATCATTCGTGGTTGCTTGATGATGTTGTTTGTAATTAACATTACATTATTTAGTAGTGAGCCTGGAGCACGCTGTGTGCCAGCCGTCTTCGCAGACCCTGTTGACGCGAGCCCCTTCTCTTAAACACAATCCTTTGAATTCAAGACTGGATCCACGCACTGCATTTGCATGCATTTGCCACATTTCAATGGCTAATCATCTCATGGTGATGTTAAAAGTGTGAGTGGACGCCTGGATTTGGAACACTTCGCTTCGTTTGCTTCGTTCATTGTTCGGCACAGGATAGCTCGCAGATCATGACCATGCTGACGGGGCTCCGTATTCTGCGGATTCTTCGGATGACCCGTGTAGTGCGGGCGGTGCGCTTCATGAATGTCTTCCGTTCCTTGGTAGTAACATGTAGTAACGGTTTGAACGCTTGGGACATTTGGGATGCCCTGAATTTGCTGGTCAGTTCGGTGAGGAGGTCAAATTCCTCTGCAGAAATCAGCTTTGAGTTGGCTGCATGACTCTCCATTCGCTTCCGACAAGTGGGAGTGTTGTAGAAACATATCTTTGGCCTTTGGGCAAGGGGTGCAGCTCAGACGTAGTGGTTGAAATTAGATTGTTTTTGGATAGTTTTGGACAGCTCGTTTTGTTTGCTGTTGGTGCCCCTTTCTCTTATTCTAAGCTTCCCATATTTCCCCAAAATTTGGGATGGCTTTGGGAAACCTATAGGAATGAAGCCCCAGCATTGAAGGTCATCCAATAGCAGATAGCAGCATGTTAATGTTGACTCCCTGAACTTGCTGACTTGGGCACGGCCAAGGTGAGCTCCGGGTCATGGTGCAGTCTGTTCTGGGCTGCCTCATCCCCCTTTTCTGGTGCATTGTGTGCCTTGCAAACGATGAAGAGCAGCTAGAAGGAGAAGTAAAACATAGTAGAACTGTAGGACCATCATTTTGATAATTTGATGCTTACAGAACTTGCCAAGGTTGCTCTTTTTCATCCAGTGGTGCTTTGCGATCTACTTCATCACTGTCACTGCAGATGCTGTCCAGGCTATGCATGGCTACATTCTACATTTCTATACATTTCTCATACTGTACATATTCTGCTCGACTTAATGAAACCGGAATGCCGGCATTATGTGAAACCGTGCAGGGGTTTTCTTTCGGAGTTTGACCATACAAGGGCGGCGGCTCTCCAACTTCTTCTTCTTGACCATGCCACTTTGACTTACTTTGCAGTGCTTCTGCACCTGACAGGGTATCAACAAGGATCCGGAGCTATGGAGTGGCATCGACACGAAACAGCCAGTGCCCCAAAGTCAAGGCTTCTGTAGGGCGAATTCATACGGAAGTGCTGATGGAAGAAATACCAGACGCCCAAAACACAAACAATTGCTTGTTTGAACTCTTTGGAGATGGCGATGGAGAGGGAGAGAGAGAGAGAGAGAGAGAGACCGAGAGAGAGAATTGATTTGCTGCGTGTGGGCATCCCCACGGTATACACATTCTGACAAAAATGCGGACGCGTAGTCCTTTAGTCTAACAACGCCTAACATACATTTTGGCATATTTATCCTGACGACATCTGGCATATCGTCTGACAAATCTGTCCCCTCCGTACCGAGAAAAGATCCGGGACATATATTCTGGCAATTTCTGGCATATATTTTGACATATCTTCTGAGACATCCTCTGGCAAATGTTCTGACACATTGTGACTGTGACGCACATTTCGGCAAAGATCCTGGCGTCAAATGCGTCAACCTTGACATTACATGCTGACATATTCTGACATTTGATATGACAAATGACGAATATCATGTGACATTACATTCTGAAATGCATTCTGACATAAATTCAAACATTGAGTCTGACAAGGGCCGGGATGACACAAGGAGCTTGGCAGCTGGCTATTTGACAAGGTCCTGGATGACACAAGGCATCCCTTTGCGAAGCCTGGGAGCGAGCTGTCTGACAAGGTCGACATTCTTGCTATGAAAGAAGGCATGGACCAGGCATGGAGGAGCAGCGGAAAAGCGGAGAGGAGTGGAGCGGAGGAGCGGGAGCTGCTGACACAAAATCTAAAGGCATCTAAAGCCCCTCACCTGACTCACCTGAGAGGTGGAGACAAAACGGTTCAGAAAACAGAAACAATAAGAAACAAGTGGAAAAGAATGAAAAGAGAGATTCAAAGAAGACATAAGAGCATGGCACAATATTGCACACAGGCAAGTTTGGACCAGCGAACAACACCTGCCACAAGAACAAAGAGCGAACGTTGAGTACCAATTTGAGTCTGAACCTGGGGTTGATTTCCTGTGATTTAACATGGCGAAATCAAAAAAGGAACTTGCATGTGGGGATTTCCCAACAAAGATTGTCGTAATTGAGGAAAACCAAAAGCGCAAACGGGGTTGCATTTTTCTTGGAAAGTGCCACGAAGCTGACGCTGTCTTCTTTCGAGCGAGTTTGATTTTCATTGGAAGGAGCAATGTGATGACATTATTGTTTGGCTAAGGATCACCCAGGAGATTTCTACATATTATGGATCGCTGTGGCAAGTATTGTATGTGGTGCCCCCAGGGACGCGTGAAGTGTGAAGTTCTCCATGCGACATTTTACGTTTTGGCGCGTGTCTCGATGAGTTGTGAGATGTTGGGCCATGTTGGGCCAGCATGACACATGCCTTGAATGATTCACCCAGTCACAGAGCAGCACAGCATAGCACAGACATGTCAAAGGAGTCCAAGGAGACATAGAGACTAATCCCTAATCCCTCTTCGGCAGTTGGAACCTTGTTGGCTGGGGCAAGGTTCTGTTCTGCGCCATAGCTGGTGGGTTGGATTGGGCAGAAGCCGCGAACGTCTTCCTGCTGCTTCAGAACTATTTGGTGTCTGGGCTTAGATGGGCTTAGCTTGTGTCAGCAAACATGAATTCTTAGTCTCGTGAGTCTGCTATGGCCAATGCTTCTATTCCTGGGCGACTATTCAAAGGTGCTCGAAGTGTGTTCAGTCGTAAGCACACTTACATACACTTACGTACAAGACATTGATCTTTCACCTATCCATGCATAGATGTGCTTGTGAATTGCTTGTGTCTGCATCTCTATCTCTCCCTATATCTCTCTCCCTCCCTCTCTTTCTCTCTCTTCTCTCTTTCTCGCTTTCCGTCTTTGATTCACTCTTCTGTCTTATCATGCAGACAAAGGACCCGTATAATATCAGCTTTGCTTGAGCCTGCTTCATAACTTCATGATGCTTCGTGCAATGCTTCGTGCAATGCTTCGTGCAATGCTTCGTGCAATGCTTCGTGCAATGCTTCGTGCAATGCTTCGTGCAATGCTTCGTGCAAGGCAGTGGTTGGCTTTATGTTTTACATCGCTCTGGTGGCCATGGCGGTGTTGAATGTTGTAACAGCAGTGCTCCCGAGCTGCAGCTGGAGAATTTCAAGCTTTGTTTCGTTGTGTCCAACCCGGTGCTATGCCTCGCGTTTTTTTGTTGCTACGGATTGCTACGGTCTTTCGTTTCATGTGTCCAACCTTTTGCAAATTGCTGGCTGAAGGTTTGTCGAGTATGCCATGAAGATGGCAGCGGAGGACCGCGATCTCGTAATTCAAGACTATTTGGACAAGCAGTCCAAGTTCAGCAAGGACTTGCAGGGGGGGGTCATTCAGGAAACCGGTAGGAGCGGAGTAGTACCTTGGCAAGGTAGGGTGGATGTTTCAAAGACAAAAAACTGATAGGGCACAAGACAAAATTGTGCTGTAGGATGTTCAAGACACCCTGCGCTTTGAGGCAACAATCTCTTCCCCTTTGTTGAGATCTCTTCCCTCTTGACACCTCTTGCTCTTGGCGCCTCTTTTTCTTGACAGCTCCTTGTATATGTATATGTATATATATATATATATATGTCAGCATTCTCATGACATCTCATGACATCTCTTTCCCTTGAGCTCTTTCTCTGGACATCTCTTTTTCTTGACACTCCTTTCTCTCAGCATCTCTTTGTCTAGCCATCTGAGGCACCGTCACAAAATGCTGCAAGAACCAGTGCAAAATGCACAGCGGACGCATAAAAATACGTGGGCGTCTATCAAACATGTGCCAACTACATTGCTGAGAAACCATTGCTTAAACAAACATTCAGGGGGTTACTGATCCCTTCTCCAGACCATGCCTGAAGCCAGCATGGGTGCAAAAAACATTTTGATGATTTTGTGAGGGTTGTTCTTGCTAACGCCGCCTACAACGACTTGAAGACGACCCCAGGCGGTTGCTCTTTTTTGCATCCTACATAACATGTTGCAAAATACACTACAGTACTTCTTCTATCATGTCTTACACGACGTTGAAACATGTGTTGCACGTTTCAGAGATGTTATGACGTTGCAAGATGTTTGCACGTTTCACAACATTGTCAACGAATGGCCATATGAGTGTTCTTGGGGAGGGGGGTGACACGGGATGGGGGGGCAAGGGGCGCCGGGGAGAAGCGGGTGGGAAGCGGGTGGGTGAACTTTCTCAAGTAACTAAGTAACTTGTCTAGAGGGTTTGTCTGAAGGTGTGTGGCCAAGGATGCGAGGTTGAAACAACTTGGCGCATTGGCAAAGACTTGCAAGTGAAACACATCACGCGTATTTTTTAAAAACATAGATGGGGACCAAAATTAAACATTTCGACCATTGCAAATGATGAAAACCATTCAAAAGTCATCGAAATGCAAATCATGCAAAAATGCCAAGGTGACAAAACCCTGGAAGGCTTACAAAAACTGAGAATGGGCTGCTGAAAAAAGTGTGAAATGTCGTGGGGTCATTGCGGGCGGTGTGTCTTTGTTTTTCTAATCAGTTCCCCATTTTTGTTTTTTAGCTCCTACTATTCTCGTTTCAATCATTTCAAGAATCGTCCCACAGAGATACAGAGGACGATGCACTCGTTCATATATAAGACATCCTATTATTGTAATGCCATATGGGCAATACATATTATTAAATTTATTACATAGTATGTGTTTTCAAGCCTGGCACAGGCCACTCTGGACCTCGGAAATTTACCTGTCGCCCATGGCAGGACGCGCTAGCGGTATTTCAGGAAGCGGATGCTGATGATAATGGGTCTATCACCTTTGAAGAGTTTACTCAGCACTTAGAAGATCTTCGAGTACAAGCTTTCCTTCGCAGCACCATGGCCTTCAACACAAGAGGAGCACGAATGGCCAAAGGCTTTGCTGTCCATCGTTTTCAAGTAGGGAGGAGATCTCTTTGCGAATATGCCAAGTGTATCCTAGTGTATTGTATCATTGTATCATATATATATATATAATATATATATATATATTATATTATATATATATATACATATGCACTATGCACTGAAAGTATCATGTTGATCCTTGGCGAAGAAAAACAACGTTTTGAGTTTTTGCTGCAGTTTCCTCAGTTTGGAAGGCAAAGTTGGTCTTGAGGCGTTTGAGGCATGCTTGGCTCCAACCAAACGGTTGACCCTTCAGTTTCAGACCAGTTGCCAAGTCAATAAAATTCAATAAATATGTTTGGATTGTCAAGGGCCCAAGTCCTAAGATTTTGCAGTGCCATGATGTGATGTGGCTTGACCTTGTGATGCTAGAGGGTCCGGTGATGTTTGGTGCCAGTGGTTGTGCCGTGCCTCGCCTTTCGCCAGGTATGGAACTGGACGGTGTGGAAGCTGTCCGCCTCTTCAAGCTCTTAGATGCTGACGGAAACGGAAGCATAGAAATCGATGAGCAGCTCAACTGGCATCGGGGCTCCGGGGCCCTTAGACCGTGGATTTGCAAGGATGCCGTTTAGAAGAGCTACACCAGTTCAGTTGTAGGGCACTATATATATATATACATATTGATCTATTTTATGTGCGTGTGGTGAGAGTATGTTTGTGCCTTTGTTAGCTTTGTTTGCCAATCTGTGTTTGTCCTTCTGAGTCCTTTTGGGCCTAGATTTGGTTAATGTGCAATGACGTACATATCAAACTGCACTGCTGAGGTTCGTGCAGGGTTGCATGTGCCTCAGAGGCAGTGCCAAAACATTGGACCTGGCAATGCTTCTCTGGGAGCAACGCAAGGCCCAGCATCCCCCGTGCGATGTTTGAAGAAGTGCTTCAGCAGTACATGCTTTGGTCTCATTTTCCTCGTCATTTTCCTCTTTTAGTTCAATTGCTCAATTTATGTACTTCATTGTGCTCTACAGACTCAACATGACTCAACATTCCTTCACTTCACAAATCTTCACGATCGCATCTTGACATCTTGCAGGCCATGAAGAGTTGGATGAGCTTCATGAGCCGCTTAGAAGCACCGACATCGGAAGATGTGAATCTCAAGCAATGGCTGAATATGCTGAATACATTTGAACATGCTGAATACATCTGAATATGCTGAATGTTCGTAGCAGGGTTGACACGATCACATGTTTGCATATTTCTATGACTGGCTATCGTCGCTGTATTCCCCACTATGATCCATTATGCTCCATTCAACGCAATTCTTTCCTGGCCACATGTGGTTCGCATGCAACATGTGAACCTTTCTCTTGGCAAATGTCAACCCAATGAAGACCACAATATTGGCATGTGGATCACCGGTGAAAACCAATTGCCAAAGCTTTCTTCAACACCAAGGCTACGTGGACGGCAAACTGAACGAAATCAGCAAGCAACAACACACTGTGTCACATGCAGGTGGCAGCTGCGGATCTGTATTTTGGCACGTTCAATTGTCAGTTCAATCTCATTGTTCTTTCTGGACTTGTTCCCGTCTCGACCTTGGTTGAATCTGTTTGCACACAAACGCGAACTTTAACAACTTGGCGCATCATGTACACAGTAATCAGCT
The DNA here is from genome assembly GCA_003297045.1 of Symbiodinium sp. clade C Y103. Lineage (NCBI taxonomy): Eukaryota > Dinophyceae > Suessiales > Symbiodiniaceae > Cladocopium > Cladocopium sp. clade C. Next base: position 56,143 of record BGPT01002423.1, on the reverse strand, counting down.
GGTATTTTTGATAGTTTGCCAACTTCTGTCTCTGTTTGGCAGGCTCTAGCCCGAAGCTTCTTCAGACGTGATGTGCTTGCTGGTAACCAGCCGTGCATCGCCTAATGTTGTACAGGCAATATCGCCGAAAGTCCTGGATGCACATGGGACATGGCAGAAGAGCATGCGGTGAGAGCCAGTGCAATTGCACGGTCACCATGCATGCTTGTAATATCTTGTAAGTAATATTCTATTTATTCTATTCTATATACAGGTATATATATATATATGTATGTGCATATAATACACACACACACACATATATATATATATATGCTTCCGTGTCCCGTGTTGCTGGCCCCCCCCCCCCAAGGGGGGGGGGCCCCNATTTGCAACATGTCTGAGGTCCAGCCTGATATATACTCCGTATTTGCAGCATTTCTGAGGTCCAGCCTCGTATTTACTTGGTATTTGCAGCATTTCTGAGTTCCAGCCTTTTATTTACTAGGTATATGCTACCTTGTGGACGACCTAGTACATACATTGCCTCAAAGTACCTACGTACTGCAGAAAACCATATATATATATATATGCTACGTATCTACCTCCCATTGATATACTACACATGCTTNTTGCCTCAAAGTACCTACGTACTGCAGAAAACCATATATATATATATATGCTACGTATCTACCTCCCATTGATATACTACACATGCTTATATATCGTACATTTGAACTACCCATATACTACCTAAAGACGATCTGTATACTCCATATGTACCAGCAACCCTCCCCGCCCAACGTATATTATATATCACATATATATATATATACATATATATATATATATCCAATATGTCACGAGATCATTTATTTATAGACCATACATGTATGTATGTATGTATAATACATATATATATATGTCATGATATATCATGTATATATATATATATGTCATACATATCATATGTATATATCATACACATCATATGTGTTACATATATATATATGTATATCTCAGTTTTCACATATATATATATACATATATATATATATATGTATATATATAAATACAACATATATAGCATACATACATGATTTATCATAGAGACAACATACCCCCCCACCCCCCACCACGCCACAGGGGGGCAGAAAGACNTATATATATAAATACAACATATATAGCATACATACATGATTTATCATAGAGACAACATACCCCCCCACCCCCCACCACGCCACAGGGGGGCAGAAAGACCGTCCACATCCACAGGGGGGGGGGGGAAGCCCATCCACAGGGGGGGGGGCGACCCCTCCCCCTCACCCAGGGGGGGGGTGCCGTCCGACGCTGCACCATATATATATATATATATATCTCGGTATGTATATATATATATATTATATCTGTGTGTGATGTTCATGTAACTTTGGATTCGCTGCCTCAGCATCAAGGCAATAAACAGAATCCAAAGAACAGACGCGCACAGTACTTTGAAAATCCGCCGATTCAGGACTTGACGGGTAGCATTTTCGAAGGGTAACCTTCCACTGCCTTTATTGAACTGAAGATCTGCTCCCGCCCAGGGGTTGAAGCCATAGCCGCTATATCCATAGGAGATCAGCTGGGAGCAGAGTTTGGTTGTCTCACCAGCGGTGCTGCGACCCATCCTGCAGGTTAAAAATGATGAAACAACCGTGAAACATGAAGCTGGCGAGCAAATCCACCTGGAAAGTGCATGAAATGAATGTCATGCTCGCATTTGGATACACTTGGTCTCTTTCTTTGGGTTCTTGGATGTGCTTGGGGTGTATCCAGAGTGTTTGAACATCATGAATTTCTCCAAGTGCTGGTTGCAGTATCTTATGATCGTTCTTTGGGCCCTACAACGTGTGAAGTTCTTGACACAATCCTGGCAACCTCTCCCTGCCACCCCCGCCAGATCGTGGCAGCAGCTCAGCAGCTTGGCTTTGCAGCCGAGATCCACGGCCAATCTTAGCACTTTTCAGTTTTTCAGCGCGAGCTTTTTCCGAGGCTTCACTTGGGCAAGCGCTCGCAATCCGTTGCGACTGCCAAAGAAGGACAGCAGGCGCAGTGCTGCAGGGGTCCTGTGCATGTCTTGAAGTGCTGCATCTACACTGCAACCATTGCATTTAGGTGTGTACATTGCGAGAGGATGCGATAATGATGTTCAATTTTACCCCACATTTGCAGGATAGAATCGAATTTAGGCATTTCAGTACGAACATAAAGATCATAGTTACTGTAAGTCTGGCTGCGAGACAAGCTGCAGGCTTAGACTTAGACCACGATTTGAGGCGGCTGTGTCCTGGGATGTCCTGGGTTTGTTTCTTCAGGTTGCTTCAGCCTGCGGGGACACCAGCCTAATGGCTCGTGCGCTCCGAGATGAAGCAGCAGCGCAGGGTTTCCAAGATCAGAACCTTAGCTCCGACTAGCTCGAAATTTGCTGCCGGTTTCCCTCCCTTGCTCATTTTGCTCTCAGTTTCGACCAGGGCATTTACAAGCCGCCGAACATCTAACAGACTGGTTTCTTCCCTTTCTTCGAGGCTCGCAGTGCTTGATGACTACGAGGCATCCTGCAAGTGTGCTGGTCCCAGTCAATCTCGGCTTGAATATCACACGTTACCGTCAGTATACTTTGAAGTTTGCCCAGCCAATCGCATCAGACTCCCATCCCACTGCCAGAGGTCTTCAGGAAGCCTCAGCACTCGCTTCTAAGGCTGGACTTGTTTTCAACATTTCAAAATAGTGCCCTTTCAAAGATGAAAACAGGTACAAACAGGACAAAGAGAAGGGAAAAACCTCAAGAAGCCCAAAGAACTTGTTCGATCATGTCATATGTTTTTTTTTGTATGATCCGCCGCGCCCTTCAAGCTGCAACTATAATCAAGTATCTGCACATGCTATCCCTTAAGATCTCAAGATGACTTAAGATCTCTTAAGCATTCTTAAGCAGCTTTGAGTTCTGTGGCAGCCTGGGGCAGGCTGGCAATCTCACCCTCCAGGCGCCTGTGCCTGCAATGCATTGAACCATCTCAGCCAAACTCCAGCTGCCTCATGCTGCCTCCGATTTTCCTCTCCAGTCAGGCAGCCATTCAGCGGTTCGCCGCGGACGTGCATATCAACCGAGGCAACTTCAAAGAGGCCCTAGATGAACACAGATGTGACATGAAGATGATATGATGGGACGTGGATATGTGTTGAACTGGATGCTACAAAACCCAATGAATGCAAATCCGAGAGCTGAGCCACCACGACGCGTCTGCAAAAACAGAAACTGATTATATCTAGACATATCTAGACAAAGCTGTAGCGAGGCATTGGCGTGCGGATTGATTAGGTGTGAAACCACAGAAGAAATGCGTCACACATGGCTCTTAGGCTGCTTGAACTCAATAATATGGATTCTAAATTTCCATTAATAAATCATTAGCTGCATCCTTTGGAATTTGGCATCCCAGTACATGGGAAGGACTTCCCCCAGGTCATGCCAGGAGGATGAATGGATACCCTTGCAGATAAGATCTCCCAGAGTTGGGAATGGCCGGTCATTTTCACTGACTTGGACTAAGTCAGCTGAGTCTTTTCAAATGCAGGCGCTAACGTCTGCCAGAGAAGCAGTGGAAGCTTCCGAGCGGCAAGGGGACAAGCTGGAGTCCTGGCAGTCCTGGGCAGGGAGTGCTGAGTAGATCGTAGGCTGCTGGATGCTGCTGGGCAATGCCACATGGTGATTGAGATGTGATTGCTTCATATTGCTTCAATGCACCCTAAACTGAAGCCATTTCAGCTCCACCCTGACATACAGCTAATCACAGCGCCATTACTGTGCGATTTGCCACGCAAGGATGGTTCAGGTGGATATTTTGGCCCTGACTGTGGCATCATTGAAGGCAGTCGGTCAAATTGCCGTCATGGCTGCTGCTGGTTTTGTGATGACACGCATCGGTGTGATCACCAATGACGTGAGGAAGGGTCTGGGTGAGCTTTCCATGAACCTGTTGCTCCCATGCCTGATGTTTAGTCAGGTCATTTACTGCAATGCCATTGAACTTAAGGGACAGCAGTGCCCCAACATGGCACAGACGATCACATCTTCTGCAATTCTCTTCTTTTGGCCGCTCGTTGTGGTTGGCTCTGGCTATATCTTAGGCCGCATTGCGGCCATCATCATGAGAGTGCCAGCCAATTTCAGAAGTGCTGCAGCTGGATCTGTTGCTTTTGGTAATTCGACTGGTATGCCAGTAGTGCTCCTGACTGCCTTGGGACCTTCCCTGGTCGAACAAGGAGTCTTGCAAGGGTCGCCGCTCCTCTTTTTGCCAGTCTACCTGGTTCTTTCTCCCTTGTTGCAATGGACGGTGGGTTCTTATGTCTTTCGTGGTGGGCGACAAGATGAGTCCAAATCTGGCGATGCCACACCCACTTCCTCTGACACAGACTCAAGCAATTCTGAGGCAACGTTCTCGAGAGACAGACTTAGTACAGTTCCGGCGACCCGACAGATTAGTCCAATGTATGATGAGTCGGAACTAGTTGTGGAACGCCGAAGAACTATGGGTGTACCCCTACCTCGTGTTGTTGGCAATGGATTTTCAGCGCAAGCAGAAGTGGAGGACGTGCTAGTCCCCGAGGATATTGAACTTCCACGAAAGCGAGACAAGTTGGCCAGAGTCGTGAAAAAGATCTTCTTCATGTTCGTCTCTCCACCTGTTTTAGCCACAATCCTGGGCATATTGGTGGCATTCATTCGTCCCATTCAGAACCAATTCATAGATCTTCATGATCAGAGCCTGACGACAGTGCACACATTGGATTGGTTTTACATTGCTATTCGGAAAATGGGTGAGTCTGCAGTGCCGGTGAACCTCATCATGCTGGGCTCCAATCTCTCCAAAGGTGCGGACTTCAATGCCATCCCAATTTCCACTGCAGTGGTATTGACCGTGACGAAAATGTGGATCCAACCTGTTCTCGTGGCAGTCTGGGTCTTCCTTTGTTCCCGTCTCACTGGACCCAGCTTTAAAGGACAGTGGCTGGTGGCCCTGGTGGTGTCGCTGACCCCTACGGCCAACAACATCATGGTGCAGGTGGAAATTGGTGGCCAGGACAAAGCCGCGATGAGCACCCTGAGTCCTGGACTTGTTGAGTCGGTAATTTTATGTAGTTTCAAACATTTTCAAACAATATTTAATATTTGCATGTTTATATATATATATATATGATTATATATGATATTAATCAATAAAATATATGTAGTTGTATTCATTTACAGTCTAGTGGATATATTGGATTATAAATCACAGAATATCAACTGAACATGGAACACAGTGGAAGACTGAAGGCTTTCCATTTTTCAGACTCGGCACCATCGGCACCGTGACCAAATCCAAGGATCTTCGTTCAGTATTTGATGTCGCCAGTCCTACTGACCGTCTCCTTGACTGCCGCATCTGCCTTGATGCAGGTGGATGGCTTCCTGCCTCATGTGGGCGCCTGGGATTTGGACGAGGAGTATCATTTCAAATTCTGAGCCTTTCTCCAACTTTCTCAAAGATTTCATGAAGATTTCAAAGGGAAGTCTAGTAAGATCATGATCAAGAATGGAATGACATAAGACGGACTGTCATAGTGACACAAGCTGCTTGATGGGTGGCCACTCAGAGCAGCAATACCAACTATTATCCATTTCTGGCAATCCTATATACAGCACAGCATACGTAGATTTAGATTGGTTTAGACTGATTGAGGCTTTAGGTGGCGGACAAAGAGCCGTTGAATTCCTGATCCCTGTTATGCATGAAGCCAAAGTGAGTCAGCTGCGGGGAAGGGAGTGTAAATCAGTACTCCGAGGCATTATTGCCCATCGCTCACTGCCAGCAGACACATTCCAGCTGTGCATTTGCTGTTTCATGGTGTTCGTTGTTTCTCAACTTTGGCGCTTTCCTCACCCAGGCGCAACATGGCAAGAGGCTTGGAGACGGTTGGTACTGCTCCAAGCTTAGCACTGTGAAAGCAACTCAACAACTCAATTCTGTTGGACATGTTGAAGTACTATAGATTTGAAGGACCGGACAAGTATTAACATTTCCATGTCTTGGGCATCTGTTTCTTTTTTAACACACTGATTGAAAGATGAATTATGATATTGTATTGTTGTTTATGGATGTGTATATTCTTTTATATGCATGAAGGAGAAAGAGAGAGAGAGAGAGAGAGAGAGAGACTTGTTGTTGTAGAGCGGTACATTCCGCGATTTCTACCTCGCTTTCAAGGCTGACAAAAGAAGGACCATTTAAACACAGGTCCTTCTATACCTGCAAATTAACATTTATGTATCAAATGTATGGCATTGTATTGCATCGATGCGCCTATTGCATGCAATGCGTGTATCATCATCTAATTTCTATGCGTGACAAATCTCAGGTAGTAAGGTGTGATGAACAGCTAAATGACAGCATCGACAAACTCTTCTGAGGCCCAGGGAGTCCAAGCCAACTTCACACAGGCACTTTGAAGAGGGAAACGTCGGGGTGTCTCATCGGTGGTAGAAGCTTGGCAGTTGCAGCAGTGTAGGCGACGACTACGGCGCAGGAGTGTCAAGAACTCTACCAGGCGTGAATTGATCAACTACACTTTGCAGTATGGTCCAGTCAATGAGATGAAAGCTGTACACTGGATGAGTATGTGATGACAATTTGTAATTGCAGAGTAGAATGAGCATAGGGGGATTGAGATATGTTTCTCATTCTTGCGACGTGGAGTGGGCAGCGAGCAATTCACGAAGAAAAGTCAGGCCCACTTGCAGTTTAGAGCGTTAACACGATTTAGCAAGTCTATCTCCAAGATGTTTTCCATTTGACACACGTCCACATTAAGAACACTGGCATCCAGTGGCATTTTGGCAAGGAAGTGGGCGATCCCTTGGGAGAGGAGCGCGCGCTTGAGCTGATGGCCAAGTTGAGAGCAGCTCAGGGCAAGATGGATGGCGCGCTTGAGGCTAGGGCAGCTGATGAGTTGCAGATGGTTGCTGTACATCAGATGCCAACGGCGTTCTCAGGCAGGCGAAGAGCGCTTGGCAGTTGTGCTTGGCGCTCAAGTTTCAGTTTGTTTGGGGACAATGTTGCGGTAGTTGTCTTCTAACTATCATATGGTGGTGGATCATGGAATATGGCGTTCTCTATTTTAGAAACACTTGCTCAAGTGGTCTACACAGAGTCTACATGCATGGGTGACCCATGCAATTGTACTGAAATGCAGGACATCAACGGTCCTCTTGTGCAAACAGCGCTGACTGCTTTGCACTAACACCCTCCGTACATCTGATATCAGGATCTTTGGGCAGAGCTAAAGGTGTGGGGAAATCCCTACTGGCCACAAGGCGTGAGAGCTGTGGTCCAGACAAAGAGGCAGATGCCCTGCATCAGGCTGGGGCCGCGGCAGCGGAGTTTGTCTCAAAACGGGGGATGACCCAAAACAACTTTTTTTTGAATGGAAACAATGACGAATGACGATAAACAATTTGATGGAATATATGGAATGGGCTTCCCAATTCTGAAACAAGATAATAAAACAACCACAACAATCCAGATGGGGAAAAATTAAGCTGCAGGGCGGATGGCACCGGTTTCTTGCATGAAGCGGTTCTCGGCTGCCCACTGGGGGGTACCTTGGGCGGTTGTTGAGCTGGATTGCTGACTACAGTTTCAAGAATCACAGCATTGAAATCAGCACCTTGTCACAGACACCAACATGAGCTGAAATTGGCACCTTGAAGTGCTCGCATTTTAGATGCTTCCGGAAATTGGCCCAACTGAAAGACCCCATTCGCTTCCCTGCAACACAATTACATGCAACGGCACCAACCTAATTTTAGCAGAACAGCATGTCATCCAGGAGGATCCGCAGACAATGGACATCTATTCAGCAGCTATCATTTCTGGAGTTGCTTTTCTGGTAGCTGGAAAACCAGCGTTAGATTTCTTGGCAGATCTCGGCATTTGCCATGTCACAATGCGCTCTGGCCTTGGCGCTGTCATTTTTGCGGCTGTAGCCCTTGGAGGCCAGATCAATACATGTTATGTTGAAGAGTTATCGTTGCGGGACTCATATTGCAATGATTTATATACATAATATATACTATTAGATATCTATAGACTATAGATATTGCCAAGCATATTTAAGATTACTTTGGAGTAAATCAGACGTCCTTGAATAGCCCAGCAGACTGAGCACCAGCAACAACCTCTTCACGTGAAGATTGGGCCTGAAATCTAGTTCCGCAATCAGCTCGAAACAATGTGCAACAGATGAAATTCAAGGTGCCAAACTTTAAAAACGCAACTTGTACCGCAGCATTCTTCAATGTGCCATTCTTTTCCTCGTTCTTTTGGTCACAGGAGCTGCCAAGGTGCAGGAGGTGGGTCCAGATCACCGTGAGACTATCCAAGACTTAAAGCTGTCATAGCTTTCACTGTGAACCTTAGAGTCGACTTGTATGACCATCCATGGCCTGCTGGATCTTGTTGACAGATGTTGACAGATGTTGACAGGGCTTCAGGGATGTCATTGCTTCTGGTGGATGGCACACCTGTGCTCTTCGCGAGTCCGGAGAGTTGTCTTGCTGGGGAGCCAATGATCATGGCCAGCAGCCTGGCTGCAATAGGCAGAGGGACAGCGGTCTTCCGAAACTGTGACAAAAAACAATGAGCTGGTACGCCTTGATTGCAGGTTAGCATACATATAATATCATGTATATTATATAATCAATATATATATATATATATACTGTATGTATTATTTGCCATATATCAATATAACGACTATACAAAGGCGATAGAGACAAATTCCCTGTATTGTAGCCCGGCAATCTTTTATTTTTCCATGATTTTGCCACGTCATGAGGCAAGCCAGACGATACACCCCCGACACGAAATACACAATTTTTTTTTTCTAGAGTGTGGTAGGCGATAGGACCTTCCCAAATTTGCTGATGCCATTCTGTGGATACATGGGTCACATGAGTTTCCGAGATTGCTCACCAGGGCTCCCTCTAGATTGCTTTGTGCCGCGCTCTGTCAAGGTCCAGTCCGCCGAAGGCCGGGACTTTCACTGCTGCCCACTCGTCAAATTCCACGTGTCTACACGGAATCGTTTCATCGTCTGCATTGGTTGACACTTGCATGGTCGTTGTTCAGGGCAACTTCATCAGTGTGGCTTCCGGTAAAAGCCACAGCTGTGCAGTCAAAACCGATGGACAAGTTGAATGTTGGGGAAGCAACGAGCACATTGGCTTGCAAAAGGAAATGACAGGAAATGCAAACGCTGCACATGTGATCAACATGTTCCTCTTGCTCAACCTTGCTTAACCTTGCTTCAGTTGATGGGCTATTTGAGGTATCACCAGTGCGACAGTCCGGACACGCAGTTCAGTCAGGTTGCTTGCGGTGCTGCACACACTTGCGCCCTCAGTGTGGCACCTTGGCATTCGAACGCTTGACATTTGGCATAGCTGGCATAGCTGGCATAGCTAGGAGTATTGGGCTGTGTTGTAGGTCCATTTGATAAAAAGGAGCTGCGGAGCTTGGAGACTTTTGTTATTGTTTTCGTCTTCCCCTTTCTAGCTCAGGATGGCGAGGTCTTGTGCTGGGGAAGTGATGAGCACAGCAGAAGTTCCGGTGCGCCGAGTGGTAGGCCACTTGCCCAAGTCATTTGAGAAATTGGAGGATGACTCTGACAGTTGAACTTGCACCGCTACAACAATGTGGAACTGCGACAATACAAATAAGTTGCACAATTTGGAATGGTCTTTGGGCCTCAGGTTTGTAGGCATTGCTGCAGCCGGCGGGCATAGCTGCGCGCTAGAGGAGAGTGGCAAAGCACAATGCTGGGGTTTCAATGATGCTTGGCTGCAACTTGCTAACCAGCTTCAACCATTTCAATGCCGCAATTACAGCTTTTTGCCTGTGCTTTGTGTGACCATGGGATGGATCAAGCGGAAGCATGCCTGCTACCCATCAGGAGTACAACCAGACAGATGCAGCTTGACTGAATAGCTCGCCATGGATTGCGTTTGCCAGAATCATTAGTTGCCAGCTCAAATTCGCTCACTGCGCGCAGGTACCAGACCAGAAGTTCAAACAAATCGCTCCTGGCCCCTTGGTTCAAGATATGAACTATGCGAGGAGTCGACCTGGCAGATCCTGGCAGTCATCACATTTGCTCCCAACAGTTCTCGTTTCTCTTAACCAAAAGACCGAAAACTGAATGAAGTGTACCCAAGGTTACTTGCATACTTGTGCCCTCGACTACCGGCAGGAAGCAGTCTGCTGGGGCCAGAAGCGCCTGGGAAAACATTAGTGACAGATAGTGACAGATTGAGGTGAAATAAAAGAAATGAACAGAATAAACAACACATAAAACAACACATTTTTTACACATTTGTCACACATGCTATACACCAATCCGTTCTTGGCTTCCTGAGGCGAGGCGACAACAAACCTCCATCAGGACAGGCAGTGGCACTTATGGAGAGCAATGACGGACATGCAGTACACCACACCCATCCACACCCATCCACACCCGCAATATGTAGCAATCATATGCAATCATTAGCGTCAGAAGCAATGAAGCATTTGTTCTAAGACCCTTGGCTTTGCTGAGTCGAGGACGTTTCAGGCAGATTTCATCACGTGGGCCCTTTACTTGCGCCCTGGACATGTCAGGCCGATAAATGTGAGTGCTTGCACAACAAAGGATTCAAAGGCCTTGACCATACTTGAGATTTTGTAAGCCATGGAATCGAATTGGTTTGTCTGATGTTCATTGATTTCGATTGCGTTCCTTCCGCCATTTGCTATTTTTTTGTGCAACAGGCAGAGCTGTGTGCTGGCCACAAGCTGATCAGAGGCCATTTGAAGCGCAGAGGGGGCAGAACGGTCAACCCAGGGCTGTGCATCGCCAGGGAAGAGCGCTACGAGGTCGTTTCCGTTGGAGGATCTCACTTCTGCGGAGTCTGGCACCTGGAGACAATGTAACCATGGCAAGTAAATTTAGATAAATTTAGTAAATACCCAACGACACCTCGGTAGAACTATGCAGAATTACTTCGACAAATCATAGCAATAGTGTAACATCTTTTAACGTTCTTAACTATTGAGACACACCGTCCTCATCCTGCATTACCAATGTGAGTTGCTACCTGCATTTGGCACTGCCAAGACATTGGCTGACGAGGTCCAGAGCTCTGGGCAAGTGCTTTGCCGCGGCAGAGATGATCGAGGCAGACATTGCAAAGAGAAAAGCACGCCTTTATTATCCTTTATTGATGTATAGTTTTACACGGTGTACCAGGAATAAACATGAAATGTATGGTGAATGATCTATTGATATCTATTGATATCGTTGTCCAATCAGTTTGGATTGTTGTTTTGCGATATTTGGCACTGTTTTGCGTGCTTTCTCGAATTGTGGTGTCAGTGTCAGCTTGACCTTGACGTAGTCATCATAGTCAGTGCACCCTGAAGGCCAATCAACTCCTCCAAGCGGAAAGTTCCGAATTCCCTCGAAGAATCTTGGTTTCAAACACTTGCCTGGCTTGGGAAGCGCTGTCGCACACCTGAAATTTGTTCAAACCATCCCGACTTGCATAATTTTCTGATCTCTCAATTCATTGAGGAGATCGTCCTGTCTCGTAGCATTGAATGCTGACGCCCAAAGTCCAAAAAGTGGAGGGTCCAGAAGGGAAACCCTTCCTGAACATCATACACGATGTCTAAGGCGCTCCAAGCGGCATGGCAAAGGGAAGGAATTGTGAGACGTGAAACTCACTGAATGCTCTGGTGGTCTGCCTTTGCAGCACCGGAGTGGCTGATCCGGTGGCCTGCCAATGGGCGGTAGTCGTATGTAGTATAGTCGTGCAAAGTCACGACTGACAAGATATTGGTTGGATAATGTTGGATATGGCTGCATTGAGAGCTGAAATGTCGCTTGATGTCCCATGCAGTCCCTTTTATAATCCTTTGTAATCTTTTATAGGTGCAAGAAGCTCGCAGAATCCTTGAAAGTCCGTCAGAAAGAAGTTTGGAGAGCATCGCGTCCAACGTACCCTAGCTCAAAGCATTGCGCCCAATCACTTGGGACCTTTGATTGAAAGTTATGAAGCACCTTGGAGGAAATAGAAAGTTCAGAATGCTCCAGACACAAATGGGTGCCAAGAAGAAACAACCTCCATCCCACTCCCCTTCCTTATATTCGGACCTCCCACATTTCGGACCCATGATGTGCAAGAAGTTGAATCACATTGGATCATGATGAAACAACGGACACCTCTTTAGGGGCACCAGAGTATACATATGAATGAAAGTAAATTTTGTTGTAAAGATATACATAGATATACAGGGAACAGCCCTGCTGTAATTTCAGACACATCCAAGTCAGCATTACTTGTTATGCAGTTAGATGATGACAGCGCTTGGCAGCCACTGGTGCAACGGGCAGCTTTGGCCAGACGGACAAATGACAATGCCGGGTTGTTGGTGGCCCTTGAAGATATTTTACAGAACATGCGACGCCAGGAGATTCACAGAGGAGAGCGAGCAACACGGACGAAGGAGTTGGATTCCAGTATGTCCAAGGAATTTGGAGTTGAAAGTATGACTACGTGGTTGTGCCCTCTTCTGTTGCGCGATGAACTGGCTACTGTAGTTGAAGAGCTAATTGAGGAGCTAGCTGCTGCCAAAAAAGAGGAGGTTCTCAGCATTGAGCTCAAGCATTTGGGGTCCATTCAGCTATGTACAGCCAAAGATGTATCTGACTGGACGATGGCAGATGGACGATTCATTTGGCACGGTGCCCATGCATGTTTGCAGCTCATCATGGATGGACGTTTGAGCATCAAGGAGCAGCGCGTGTTGGAATTGGGCTGCGGCTTGGGGATTGTGGGCCTGACTTGTGCTAAAGCTGGTGCCAGAGCAGTGACCTTAACTGACTATGATCCGGAGCTGCTGAGTGCTTGTTCCCAGAGCATAGCCTTGAACTGCCTGGAGCAGGTGACAACTTTGATGTTGGATTGGCAGCAGGTCTCCTGTGGCGGGCCGTTGCCGGACTTGCAGACCGACCTGATCCTGGGGGCCGACATTATCTACGATGAGGACCATGCGAAGAGTGTCCTTGGATCCATTCGCAGGCTCCTACGAGAAGGGATCGGCCATGAGGGCATCTTGATCACAGGCGAGCCTGAGAAGCGTCAAGGCGTTTCTGAACTTGACAAGGCCCTAGGCATTCCAACGGTTTCAGAGGTCGTGTGCAGCGGAGAGTCTGAATCATTGCTGTGGCAAGTCAGCCTTTTGCCGGATGTGCTAGATGGCAGACGGCACAGACTGTACAGATTCAATTGGCGGAGTGAGCCAGAGTTGGAAGAGATGAAATGATGACCAGTGAAGCTGTGCGCTATCTGGGCAATTACTAATTAGATCCAATTAGATGGGAATGATTTTTCAACCCCCTCTTCAGAAAAGACATCAAACAACATCAAACAACTATATAGGCGTCGTATTTTTTGCTTTTTGCAAAAGTGACCAGCCGAGCCGAACCCCTTGCAGGAGTTATACAGTTTCGTCGAATTGTCAAGACTACATGGCTTCTAGTGAGGGTAGCTCTTGCTAGCCAGCTCTGAGCAAGAAGCAGACACCGCTGCCATCATGGTGCTTGAATAATGATGAATGACATCAGATTTCTTGTCCGCAGGTGGGTGGCTTGCACTTTCAGTCTGGGAACATTGCAAGGAGCTCAGATAGACCAATCAGCCACCGAAGGAAGCAAAGCCACCTGGGCAGCCTGATCACCAGTGGTTCAACCTTCAAAAGCCTGGCTTTCTTTCGAGCCCGCTACTAAGGCACTGGCCGAACGCACAGTCAAGGAAGCCAAGAGTGTGGCCAGGAAAGCGTGGCACCTGGATTCACTGGGTATCATCCGATCATAAAATATCACTGACGGATTAATACATAAATAGAATTAAATAGATACACAGACAGATTTTGAGTGACTTTTTATAGGGTCAGAGCCCGTCCCGGAACTTGCCCAAGGAAGTTTTGGCTTCAACGACTTGCAATCTATAGAGGGTGTATAAAGAGCAACGCTTTGCAAAAAGTACTAGTATGTACTAGTCAGAATTCATAGATCAGAATCAGAACCCTTGTTTGCTGCAAGATGCGACGTTTTGCAGTGCCATATCTGCTCTTTAGCCCAAGCCACGACCGTCATGAGGGCACAACCCGAGACAGCAAGCTCGTGCCGCCATTTCGCATGCCAAGAGTTTTTGCCCTTTTGATGATTTTGATGAGGGTAGTATTTGTGCTCCAACTGTGTGGGACAGCTGCCTCCGTCAGAAGCATGTCTCTGGACTTTCGCAGCGGCTGGCCTTCACTTCGGCTTCGGGGCATCTTCCTCCCGCTCGTGCAGGTACGCGGATTTAGAAGTTCGGGTGCAAATCCCAGCGTTCCGAGCAGGTCCATGATTTGTGAAGGTTCTCGAATGGTGCGCCTGCATGCAAGATCCAAGAAAGCACCTAGCCGAGATTTCAGAGACACGAATGACGAAGTCAGTGTTGGCTAGCTTTTGACAGTTATGCTGGAATATACTGGACAGATTAGATGCTGCTGAAAGACATGTACTTATGAATAAGAATACGCCTGAAATATCTGAAATTTCGCACACATTATTTGGGGTTGAACAGTTTTTTTTATTTTTTGTTATGCCTACTTGCACTCTGCAATTTCACCGGCTACTCAGCAAGGCATGGTCTTCAACATCGCAATGGGACTTGGAAGTGTTGTGGCGGCCCTGTGGAACAAGCTTATGGCCAGAATGGGCCAACCACAGTGCATCGCAGGGCCGCCAGGGCCAAGCTATTCTTTGTGAGTATGCTCCCACCCAGAGGGTCTTGGCCTTTGCCAAATCAGGTGATGCCAAACGAGGCTTTCTGCTGTTGACCCGAAGTGGAGAGATTGGCATTTACACCCAGCGTGGCTTTCAAACCGCATCCTTCCCTTGGCAGGAGTTGCGTGTGGATCGCTGGTATTCACTGAGGGCAGTGGGTAGCAATAGCAGCACCACTTTTTACTGTAATGGCCAGGAGGTTGCGAAGATTCCATCTGAACCTGACAATCACTGGCCAGAAAGGTTCTGTGGGGACATCAGTGCTCGTAATCCACAAGGCGCTGGCTTGGTTCGGCGCATACGTTTTCAGGTGCAAGAAATGTCTGAGAGCTGTCAGACAACGCAACCAATGGGTTTCCCTGTGGCCCGACACCCTCCTGTGGATCAGCTGGATGAATTTGCGGGCTTGCGAAGGGAAGCAAAATGAGCAAAGCTCGACGTCCGCAATTAGTCCAGAATCAAGGGCTCAAGGACCAGCTTTGGCAAGTCGCGACTGCCATTGATGGGTTTCCAAGGTTCTTCCTGCTCAACCAGATCGACTTTGATAATTACAAGAGAGACGATCAATTGGGTGCAGCAATGACAGGAAGCAGTTCAGGTTTGTATTGATGTGGATTGAAACTGCTTGAAAACGCCACGTGTTCCCTTCAGCTCCCATGACCAGTAGAAAAGCTGGGGTCTATTTAACATGTTTTAACTCCCCACACGGCCTCACCTAGCTGCAAACCACAGCATGGCACGTTGCTATGTGACTGGTTTGTGCTGCCGTTTTGGAGCCCAAGTCCCGGACGCACACGGACGGAAGAGTCACTGACAGCCAGATCTCGCACGCATCAAAAAAATGAGTGCTCTTGGCTTCCAACTTGGTCTGTTTGTTGACCATTGCAACTATGCAAAATGAAAACGATTGAAAACGCTCCACTGTGGCATACTATAGCGTGCTACAGAAGGCCAAGTTCTCGCACTGATGACAAAACTAGACAAAATTGCAATCACAGCTAGATAAATCGCCGTGAAGATACTAATGCATAGCAGATAGATGGATGGATAGATGGATAGATAGGTAGATGGATAAGTAGATAGATTAGATAGGTAAATAGATAGGTAGATAGATAGGATAGGTAGGTAGATAGGTTGGTAGATAGGTAGATAGATAGATAGATAGATAGATAGATAAACTCACCATCTAGAAATGCCTCTATATATATATATATATCCTATATAATCGTACGCATCACTTGAACCACACTTGAAGAACGCATTGATATTCTAGCAATACATTCTGTGAAATTTTGACTGTTGGTCACAGCTTTAACTCAGAAGAAAAAGGGACACATTTGGATTAGATATTTTGAAAGCATTTGTTCAGCAGAAGCAACAGCTAGCACTGATTGGCCACTGGCCGCTACCCCTTCTCCCGATCAAGCACACTTTGAACAGTTTTTGTGTTTGAAATTAACCGATGCATAGCGCCTGTGAGATGGATGTGTTCCAACTTGTCATGTGAATCATGTATCCTCAGTGTCGATGAGGCCGGATGCCATGGAATTCTTTCTGAAATCTTGGTGACGCTGCAGCCTCAGACATCCAGTTGGCAGCAGTGAACGCTTCAGTAAAAACACGCCTTTCTTTCTTTGGACTTTGAACAGTGAAGCCAGCATAGTGTCGCAAGTTGAGACAAACTTCCCGGTCTTCCCCTCAGCGTTTCTGCTCTTCTCTGAAAGCCAAGAAAGAAAAAAACAGCACTCAGCACAATTTTTCAACACTGGTCGATCAAGTTAACTTGCTCCTCTGCAAAGTGTTGAGCCCAAAATTGAACATAGCTTTCAGTAGCGTTCTGAAGCTCTCCATGCCATAATAAGGGCGATAAGGGTATCATGTGCAAACATTTGCTAGCGGGACCAAGAGAGTCTTGAGATGTCTTGAGGATTCTCGAAATCTTTGAAGGTCTTTTTTCCTTGAGACTTTGACCACCTTGAAAGAATTCCAGCATCGTCCAGCCATTTCAGGCAACAGACCTGACCGCGCCCTTGCCTGCATCCAGCTGCATGTGCTCCCGGAGCTTTGTAGTTCAGAAACGAGGGTCCAAGTCTGTGGCCAGATATGACTTGGGTGATTCTCTGGGCAGCGGTTCATTTGGTGCTGTGGTGAAGGCCACCGATCGGATCTCCAACGCCCCTCGTGCCTGGAAGGCGTTGCCGAAGGGAAGCTCTTCTCGATTCAGCATGGTTTGGAGTTTATTCTTCGAATTGCTGGTCAGGTCATTGTAGAGCCTGGGAGTAGTATGGTTCATTCGACCCTAAGGCAAGGACAATGACGCAATGTTCCGGAAGGAAGCTTTGACAATGTCTGTCCTCGACCATCCCCACATTTGCATCTTGGCACTTCCAGTTCTCTTGGTGTCATTTGAAATATTAAATATGTGGAGTCAAGCGCCAAAAAGCATCAACAAGCTGACCCGAACTGAGTAGACTGAGGCCGTTTGTTCGATGTGATCGAGGACAGTGAGCAGTTCTACTTTGTCATGGAACTCTGTGAGGGCGGTGACCTGCAGCACTACCTGCAGGCTTGCAAGACATCTTGTGTACCCGAGAGTTCTGCTGCAGGCCTCATGCGACAAATGTTCTGTGCCATACGTTATATGCATGGCCGGTTGATGGCGCATTCTGACTTTGCTGCCCGAAATGTTCTTCTATTCGAGGGTGCTTTGGATTCTCCGCTTGGGAGCTTCACAGCGAAGCTAGCAGAAACTCACCCGTGCAGATTATGTGGCAGTTGCTTGGGATTGGGTCATTAACCACAAAGACTGTTGGACGATGCGCTATGGCCATCCCAAGTCAGGTACCCAAAGGATTGTGCCATCGCTTCGCCATATTTAAAAGGCTATAAGTTTGAGGAACTCCCCCCCTGTGCCTTATACATTATCTTATACGGGCTTACATATATATACGTGGAAAAATTGTGTATTGAAATCTTACATTTACAACGTCCCCCCCCCCCCAAAAAAAAAAATGACGTTATTATTGCCCGTTACATTTAGACAACGTCCCCCCCTGCTAAACGGGTAGTGATATTATATACATAATCAGAGCGCCTAGCTATTTGATTCTGCTAAGGACTTTGGAAGTGTCAGACCCTTTCAAGCAGGAGCCAAAGCTGGGCCTCACAAGGGCGACATGTGGGGCTTGGGTCTCTTGATGCGAGGAATGGTTTGAGCCTTGCTTTGGACTCAGCTGTCGCATTTTTGGCAATGGTTTAGGATATTTCGGGGCTTCTAGCTTCTTTTGGGTGTCGTTATGAATTTTGCCTTTGCAAAATTAAATCGTTGTGCCTTTGCTTTACAGTAAATTTTAATATGCTCACATGTTGGTCATTTTGTGTTGGGTTGAGGGTCGTTGACAAATCTTTGCCAGCAAGACTTTCTACAAGGCTGCATGGAGTCAATGTATCCTGTTGTTGGCAATACTTCTCTCATCTTCTCTCTTTCTCTCTTTCTCTCTGTCTCTCTGTCTCTGTCTCTCCCCGCTGAAGTCAGACAGGTGACATCACCCGGCTACTTGGAACTTCACCGGCGAACAAGAACAAAGTGGATCCAAACATTTGGCTGGGGCACTCAGAAGAGGCTCGGTGCTACTTGGCCAGAAATACCTCCTCGCAGCCGGCTGGACTCTGGGTGTTGACTGCTTCCATTTGTTGTGGCGACCCAACTTTTTGCTTCTAGGATTCTAACATGTCAATCTCTCGTATATCTTGTGATTGAATGTTGACGTCTCTCACCACGAATGCCCTAAAGTGCTTTCCGGTCTGCGTTGTTTAAAGAATGTGTGACCCGCGTGACGTGAAAGAACCGGAGTGACTCAAACATATTCCCTCTGATTCAACCATATTGAAGCAAATTCTCTCTTTGAAGCCCAGTCCAAGGTTTGTGTGGGCGTCTGTTGCGTAGAGATCCCGAAGCGAGATGGACAGCTGAAGAGGCTTTGCATCACAGCTGGTTCTATTCAGTGGAACTGCCGCGGGCTGAAATCCCAGCTGATGTGCTGCAACGCTTTCAGCGACTAAGTGGCATCATGTTGGACATTGTTGGACAATGTTGGGCATTTGCAAGGGAATTGTTCCTCGTTTTTTGTGGTAGGTGGGGACTTTGTGACTCTAGTTTTGTTGCCTATTCGAGCGGCAAGATCTGATCTTAAGCAATATCAAGCAATATCCCGGCCCGGTGTCACCTTTACCCATTTGGTTCTTGATCACTATCTAGAGTTCCTTCCCTGACATTTAAGCTCGCTCTTCCTCCTTGGCCGGTTTCAAAAACATTAAGATCATTGCGAAGATGAAGATGTGCTTTTTGTCCCTCAATAGGCTGCAAAATTTGACCTCATTGATTCTGTTCAGATGTTCGTCTTCTCTTTGATGCTGCTGCTCTAGTGAAACGCCTCCTTTGCTAGACTTTCTCAACATGTGCAATTCTTTTCACTTCTTGTAGTAGCTTCCAGTGTAAACATGTTTAAACTTGCAATCCCTACAAGGGTTATTGTTCGGGATCCATTTAGTAGCAGAAAAGAGCAGTATATATAGGTTATGCTCCAATCACTACCGTTCGAGCAAACAGCGCAGCTGTTATCGGAGCAGGGCGTCTCAGCATCCCACCTTGCAGATCAAGTCGTTGGCTTCAGGCGCTTTAGCTCTGCGAGCGTCCTTGTTCAGAGCAGCCTTCAGGCAGTTGCGGAGCAGCGCCAGGGGAACGAAGCACTCTTTGCCGCTTTGGATCAGCGATTTGGTAGCACATGGCAGCACCGATGTGGCTTTTGAGACTCATGACCATCTCAGGTGTATTCTAATGTGATCAGCCATCAAGAAACATCCCCATGCTGTTTCTGTGCTTGAATTTTGATCAGCCAGTGATCTTTGTAAACAGCACATTTTAATGATTTTGGCCATCATCAATGACAAGTCAGCGAAGATCCGGTGTTGGTGCCACCGGCCTTCAGGAATTGCGACGGCTACATTTGCCACAAGGATCTTTACCTTTGCCTAAGCCAACTTGGGCAAGATGTTTCGGAAGAAGACCTGCAGAAGTTGGTTCAAAAGGCACATCATCATGTTTTTGGTGTTGTAAATGGCTTTGTGAAGCAATTTCCTGAGCATCCCCAATCGGCTGTTGGCATGTGTACTTTCCAAGGTGGATCCCGATGATGTAGGAGCCATTGAACTCAGCTGCTTCAAAGCAATCATGCTGCAGGAGCGCTGGGAAGGGCAATGAACAGTGCCAAGCACCTGTTGTCTTATGTGTTTCCACTCCCCTAGAAGAAGAGCAGGAAATCAGATTGGCTCCGTTGCTGTTGCCGACGTGTAAGATTCTGTCGCGCGCTTCCTTCTGTCTCTTATGAGACTAGTGTCCTGATCTTGTTGTTTTTCCATACCACTGCTTGATATCTTTTTGCCTCTCGCCGTCGATTCTTCCAGAAGCCGGAAGCTTCATACATAGTCCCAACTCGGAGATTAAGGGAATGCCGGAATGCCTCATTTAGATTCATTTAGCGCATTTGGTCATAGGCCAGTGTCTACAAAGCCTGCCCGAAAGTGGGACACCTTTCAGTGTTCATGGTGCGGTAGTAGCACCCTCAGTTTCTTTCATCCTGTCACGATTTGTCCATGTCCTTCGGCTCCATGACCAGGAGAAGCAAGCAGCGAGCAAGCACTGTTCCCAGGCAGCATTTCGCATCATCGACAGAGACATGGATGGCAAGATCACCACTACAGATTTGCGAAAGCTCTTCCCCAAAATGACGGAGACGGAAGCTACGCGCATGATTGCAGATATTGCAGCTTCAGACCTTCAGGGGAATGGTGCCATCGACTTGTCTCAATTTCGAACCATGCTCCAGCAATACTTTACCTCAGAATCTCAGATAGACTGGCCAAAACATCCAAAACCAGCTTCCAAGAGCGACACGTCACGCAAAGCAAAACTCCAAGCACTGGAACCCCACTGCTTCCGAACCGTCGATGATGACGATGATTCTCACTCAAGCTGTGCCGCTTCCAGTGTTAGCAGCATTTCCCAGACGTTGTCCCGCTTCGAGAGTGCCTCCGACCCTGAAGACTCAGAGGAGGAGGAGGAAGTCCAACAGGCTGAAAAGGGCGGACTGCAATCGGGGTTTTCCGATCGGAAGCTTCCAGGAGCCCCCAAGGTCAAGTTGGCCAAATCTGGAACCCTCGAGGAAGCCACTGTCAAAGGTGATGTTCTCCGAGGCAGGTCGAAGACTGAGAGTTCATGGCAGAAAAGGCCGTATATCAACGCGGTCCAGCGAGTTGTTTCACTGTAGGCCCATTGTAAGGGACCAACACAGATCGGCACTGTCTAAGACGGTGTCGATCCGTGTCCAACGAGCGGCCCTCCAATCATGATCACAAAGGTCTCGGCATGATTTGCCTTGAATGATTGGAGCTACCAGGCTCATCCTGCCTCCTTTCCCCAAGGACGCCTCAACAAAAATCAATTTACTGTATACACAATTCTTTCTTGGACTTGGCCTGGCAGAGGCGCTCCACTAGGCAGATTGGGCTGTGTTTAGTTCCTGTGGTGATCTAGCTGTGCTCCTGTGGAGAGAAGAAGTTGCAAATGGATGCCATGAAGGTGGATATCCAAAATGTTTGAGAGAGATGCCAAGATTAAGCGGCCACCTACATTTCATTGTCATCCATCTGCAACTGGACTGCTACAGGCCCTATGAGGGGGAGCAACATAGTGACCTTCTATTTTCTGGCTTCTGCTTCCGAACAGGTTACCGTATTTTTAATGGTACCAGAAGCAAGGCCAATGTTTGGAATTTTGCGCAAGCCAAAGCTTGTTGCTGCTGTTTCCAGATCAGTCTGTAGCGCAACCTGCTTCGGATTTACACTTGGCACCTGGTCAACATGGATCTTGAATGTTCCATTTGGCACGGCAACTGTTTCTGCTGTATATAGATGCCCGGGTGCTAGAGCAAGTTCCTAGCGCCTTGTGTTCTGAAAGGAGGCGGGCTTCTCCTAGCAACCTGACATAACATGACATGACATGACCTCATGTCACATGTCTATTACACTAGGTCACTAGGTGAAGGAAAGCTGCTTCAGTTTTAGCCCAGTTCGCGCTCCGGAACGCTTGGCCGCTAATTATTCTTGGCAATTTGATGCGATTCGTTTGATCAAAATGACGCCTTTTGGCCACACTTCAAGATACATAGGAATCATTTCACATCATTTCACTACAAATTGATATCCGATGAATTCCGATGATATCACATGATATCACGATAGAAGTGTTTTCTGCTCCTTCCTCATCAGTATGATAGGTTGGCTCACATCTACTTGGAGAAATCCGACATGTCTGGTGAGATTGGAGGCCGTTGTCATCTCAGATGGGACGTGATAAAAGCAGCCAGGAATGACAGTTCTTTTTTGTGGCTCACAAGGCAGCGGTACAAGTGAAGATAGCATATTGAGATGAGATATCAATATATTATATATGCAACATGATGCAACCATATTGACATTGACATATATCATATATATATATATTCATATATATATATATATCATATATAATTCGTAAGGTTGAACATCAAGCATTGTGTGGTGACATGTAATAGATTGAGATCAATGTTGGCAAGACCATATTGAATGGATTTTATTGTTGAGATAGATTAAGGCAAGATTGCCATGACGACAAAGTGATTTGCGGCCTCGTTCTGGTAGCCTTTGAGGTTCATTCTTGGATCTTGCCGCTCGTGCTTGCGCCGATGCAGTGGCTGCAGCAGGTAAAGCCAGGACGATTTTTTTTGTTCAAGCAGGGAATAATTGAATATTGGTATCGTAATGGTATCGTTTTTTTGTTGCCCTTGGAACTTGGATTGGATGGCGTTTGGAATTTTGTTTGTATTGAGTCCAAAGACTCTGATAGACTACGCTGTGGGGCTGTTCTGTGTGTTGTGATATGCTGTGTTTTGTTGGCTGTGCCACACCATGGAAACAGTGTTGGATTGCCTCGCAGGATGCTCCGCACTTGGGGCCAAGCATGATCCCCCAGCGCAAGAAATCCGGCGCAGTTGGTGCTGTATGGTGCTGTGTTGACTTGACAGTTTGATTTGAGACCTGAGAAGCACATAAAAACTCATAAAAGTATATAAGAGTACTCTATCCGTCAGCTGTTAATATTTCCAAACGTTTTATGACTTGTGGTTTTTGTCATGCCTCAATTTGGGTACCTATGTCAATCTCGAATGCTGCCCGCTGAAAGGCACTTCTTTTCCGGGGTCGGGCCATGCTAAGACTGGGACGTCGCACAGAGGACACTCTGGACATGAAATGGTGTGTGGCAAATTGATACTGCAGAGAGATCAGAGAGTGTGTAAGAAGGCTAACATGTCCTTTATGTTTGGGAAAGAGGACGTTGGTCCGTATTCGCTGTCATGTCTTCCAGTTTTGTGGAAAAATCACGCCCTGGATGCCCTGGGTAGTGATTGATGGGTGCTCCATGTTGTTCAAACGCAGGCTTGGCGCAGTGGAGTTGATTCGGCTAACAGATGCCAGGCGATGCAATTTTGACTTTCAGTTGGGGAGGTTGCAATCAAGATTGGGTGAGATCGAAATGTTTCCCCGTGTAGGTTGATGGATCATCTTCCATTTCTCACTGATGTGCCCACTCAATCTGGAACCATACAAGTACTTTCGGCACCTTGCCTGTACGGCAAAGATGAATTAAACAAATCATTCCGGCTGGCGTAGGTGACGGTTCAGGCCATTCAGGGAATTCCCAAGAGTTCAGACACCATCAGACAGCGCCCATTCTTTTTTGGCACCCGATTCTCAGCCTGCTGAGGGGCCAGATGGCCCTACTGATGACAGGAAGCAGGCGATGGACCTGGGCTGTGTCGCGCCTACATCCTTTGCGGCGAGATCCGGTTAGCAGCCCAGGGCAGTTGTAGCCTGTGGTTCTGGGTGGCACTGGCAGACCTGGAAGTATTTGGCCTCGTTTGTACATGTAGTGAGGTGGCAGAGAATTGGAAATCAGAAGATAATAGAAGCATATTCTAAGCATATAGATTTCCAATATAGAAACCATTCTGCAACCAGTTTTTTCTACTCCCAACTGCTCCGCAAAGAAAGGGTTGCTTTGCGACTGGTGCCCTGTCCTCAGGATTGAGAATGGCGATCTCAGTGGTGCGTTGCGCTCTTGGATTTGGCTGTTGCACTTCATCAGGGTTCGACATTCACACACTGTTTGTTTGGCACATGCATTTTACATGTCTTTCAAATAACGTAATGTCATGTAATGTCATGTAATGTCATGTAATGTCATGTAATGTCATGTCATGTTTCTGTTAATTTTGAAATTCAATCCTTTTGCATTCTTTGATGATCATTGACTTCCCCTTTTTACCGCACCGACATCAGACATTGTTCTGCTCAGGCAGGAGATTCTGGAGCAAGCGCAGGACATTGCCCAAAGATGCCGGGATCACTGAGCCTTCAATTTGCTACGGTGCAATGGAAATTATGGATGAAAGACAATGATGGATGTGGAACGGAATGGAACATGGACAAATATGGGAATTCGGACTTGCACCCATGTAGGAGCTTCCATGTGAATCTATTTGATGCAGTCTTACTATGTCTTACTTGCATTCACGTACTAGTACTCGCTGCCAGTGGAAGCAGACTGCGAAGATCAAGATGACATGGTTGAAAATTGCGTTGGAATTCATGTTTTGGTGTGGTTTCCATAGCATTCGTTCTTAATTAGCCTTCTTTTCTGAAGCTACACTTTAGGTCCCAAATATCGACCACCAAGGTCTTGCCAAAATGTCCCCGTGATGCCCTCTTTGTCCATGGTAAGGAAATGTCAGCAATTCCATGGCATCAAAATCTGAGGCAATGAGGATGAACTTGGAAAGCAAGCAGAAGCCCTCCTGGAGCGCCAGCTTCTGAGTTGTTTCCCCCAGCTCTGCCTCAGATCTTGGGCACAGAAAACCACCATTGACGGTCATTGCTGAGCATCATGGACGGTGAAAGTCCCCAGTAACCAGCTACATCCAGCCACTGTATGGGAGCAATAGCCGAAGATTTTCATGAGACCTCTTGCTACTGCTCACTTGCTCAGCTATCCTCAGCTGTCTCTAAGGAACCAAGATCAAGGCCGACCTGCACGCACAGCGTGCAACATGATGCCGTGAAACAAAAACATGCCCATCAAATGAACATGATGAACCCTGAAGCATTTCGGTGCTCCCAAGTTTTCCGTGTGATAGCGATCTATGCTTTCCCGATTTTCCACATATGCTCACCACTGCAATGTCCTCAATAGTTTGAAAACTTTTTATGTAATGGGTTCGGTATGGAGCGAGAGACACAGCTTCCAGCGCGAAGCAGCTGAGAGTGTAGTGCAACTCATTTGGCCGAACGTTACAGCAGGTCTTTCCACAATGTGGAAGGAAGTGGGTGAGTTGCCATCTTCATCATCTTCTTTATCTTATGTTATCTTATCGTCATTTCCAACAGCATGGATGATGCCAGGATATGCCACGAAAATCAGGGGAATCCGCCTTGCTGGATGTCTCCAGGCTCCCTGGATGTCATTTGCGCTGTCAAGCTGGCCAGGCTCCTGTGGCTGTCCAGCAGATCGAAGATGAAGTTGCTGTCGTCAAGGCCTGGCAGACCGAAGATATTTGAGTGGCAAACATGATCAAACATGGGCAAACGGGACAGAAGTTACTGGCAGCGTATGACAGAGGCGATGGCGATTCTCATTTTCCTTCACATTTTTTAGGCATTTTGAGAATTCTGTGATCTAGATTGTGCGGGACTTGCAGTCCTTCTCCCACCCTTGCCAGGAAGAAACGGTGTCTCAAGTGGTGCAAACCTCAAAAAATAAGCTCTGCAGGGTATATGATCAATGCGGATTGGATGCGGACTTTGCTATTCCAGGACGTTTGTCAGAAGCATTCTGAAACATCCAGAAACTATTGCAGATCCTTGCTGCTGGCACATGGCACAGGGGTCTTGACGGAGCAAGCAAACCATCACAATGTCTCTCTCTACCTCTCTTGTTTGGCATAGCTGCTGATTGAAAGCCGTCTATGTTGAAGTCAGTTGCATGATGACAAGACAGAAGGCCGAGTTGTAACGCTGTGAAGGCGTGGTAGTACTGTCGGATGCCTAAGCGGTCGACAGTCACCTGGCAGGTTATAAAACTGAAAAAACCGGGCAAGGGCACAATGACTCTCCAGAATGGGACCTCTTCCAAAGGTCCCCATTTGGAGGCCACCATCGTTTCCCTTCCCTGCACTGAGGAAGGGAGGTGCCGCGGATGCAACACCGAAACTGTACAGCCTTCCTAGCTATGCTTTGAAACTTGACCCAAGAGCATCTGTACTTCCGGGAAACCGATGGCATCAACACAACAAAGCAACACCCACAAGCACAACGTCAGGGTTCCCCTGCAAAGTCCTACGGACTAGGCTGGCAGGCCTGTGGTCTGAGCCATCAAGTGATTTGCCACCCATCACATAGGAACCATAGTGCATACCAGAAAACTACAGTTTAGCGATGTTTAGCGAAGAGTCGGATCTAGGTCAAGCTGAAAAACAACTTGCATGAAGCCAGTGAATATCCGCCCCCTTCAAGGGCATTGCACCGGCTAAACTGTTCTATACAACCTGCGACAAGGAAGTTATTGACCAAACCGAGGTAAGGTCGTTCCGCCCTTTGCCCCCCTGTCGTGGACAGAAAGCTCACTCAAAAAGTATTGCAATTGAATTTGATCCATTAGCAGCACAATTAATTCAATTCGTCCATGTCATGATTGTGCGTTACTCCCAGGCCCTCGTAGAGGTGGTGTGATGTATGTCACACTTGTATGATGTTGGACTCACGCTTCATGCGTTTGCTTGTGAGCCAGATGGTGTTGAGAAAACCAACCACACGCTCAAGTGAAGCATGAGTGATTGATGCTGGAGTCAGTTGCATGATGACAAGACAGAAGGCCGAGTTATAAGGCTTGAAAGGGCCTGGTGACTGGACTCGGGAGGGTAAATGACTCTGAGACTGGCACAGGGTATCCAAAGGCAACAACATGGGCAAACAACATTGGGCAAACACATTCCAAGGAATGATTAGAGTGACTTGCTGCCAATGTCTCAGGCAATGCCAGGCATTGAAAGTATAGAAACGGATTCAAGCATTTTGATATTGTGTGGTTGTTGCTTGTTGAGCTTGCAAATTCGTTGCACCGAAGCATTTCACACTTGTATGATGTTGGACTCACGCTTCATGCACTTATCAGTTGGTTCGTTGCTTGACAGTCTGTGTTCGGTGCCGTTTTGCTGGT
Organism: Symbiodinium sp. clade C Y103; assembly: GCA_003297045.1. Classification (NCBI taxonomy): domain Eukaryota; class Dinophyceae; order Suessiales; family Symbiodiniaceae; genus Cladocopium; species Cladocopium sp. clade C. Next base: position 28,845 of record BGPT01002423.1, on the reverse strand, counting down.
ATGGTTTCCTCAAGCAGCTCACTCCTTTGTTGTTGGATCCGAACGTCACTGTCTCTTGAGGCAGCTAGCTCAGTGGCAGCAGCACCAGCAAAGAAGGGTTCTTGCCCCAGTAGCTGGCACGCTATCAGTGTTGGCACATTGGTTTTGATCTCTTCAAGCAAAGGTCATGCTGCTAAAACAGAAAAAAACTCTCACGCTTCAAGAATGAGAAACAGGGCCTCTTGCATATATTACTTATTTCTCATTCCTCTCGTAAAACTGTGCTTGTCATCAAATGATATCAGATGTGGATGAAGATGGTGTGGCAGCATGACGCAATGTCTCAGGCTTGGACCCTGTGGTTGTCAGGCATGGGTTGCTGAAGTGGTTGGTGTGAGAGTGTTCCTTTCTTTTTGCTTTGGATGCTTCAGACGTCTTCAGACAAGTGTAGACTTTTCATGCTGCAGACTTCGAGGGATACAGACGCTGCGCATCAATGCACCAGATCCTGCCAATGTCTTGGAAGCGGTGCCCTTGAGACTTGCAGGAAAACAGTCATGAAGCTTGTGCAAGACGCAATTGCACTGGCCTGAGCCTGCACAGAAACAGACGATGTGGCCGGGGGGGGGGGGCAGGGCGGCGAAAAAATTGCACGACCCAGGCAGACGATGGTGACTTGGAAGTGGATAGCCCGTTCATGGAAGCTGGTATGGACAGCCTGGGCCCGACTTGTTTGATCTTCACATCCGGTAGTGCGTTTCCTCAATTGATTCGTTGCAGCAGATGAGACACTTGTTGACAAGGTCTTTCCAGCGTGTCTTTGACCAGCATGTTGGCGAAGGACAATCTCACAGCATCTCACAGCACCCAAAAGAGATTCAATTGAAACGTGCCAGTAGATTCTCATTCCGTACAGACTAGCCTGCGGTATTTTTGGACAAATTGACAACAATTGATGCCAAAACATCCAAGATCATTTATCGATAATCCATTAGATCATCACGAATCATCAGCTCATCTCAAGCGTGTGCAGGAGTTTGGTATGGCAATGAGTCCATCCTTGGTCTTTGACTTCCCCAACGTCAGAGCTTTGGAGGCCAACAGACATTGGTTTTTTCAGCGTTGTCGTGTGAGTCGAAATGGGTCGAATGACAAAGATCCTTGGACCTGCGACTGCTTGTCAGGAGCACCTTATCCAGGAGTACGAGAGCCAGTGATGAAGCAAACTTGCCTTTGGGACTCTGCTTGATTGTGGCACCAAAGGCTCCACCCGCATGGACTACACTGAAACCAAAACCAAGATCGTAGGACCAATTACAAATGACATTGTGCAAACAATGTAGAAAAACGTTGCAGAGTATCTAGTTGTATCAATTCAAAAACAGACAAGAAAATTGCAGGAACCCAAGAATGCGAACAACAAGTGAAGACCAGCTACAAATGCACAGCAAAGAACAACGAAAGACAAAAACAATGTTTCCGTCGGCATTGCTTAGGCATCTTCCCATGTGCCTGGCAGCGAATGAAACCTCACCTGCGGAACTTGGAAGACGAGTTGCTGTAATTGCCAAAAACTGTTTGTTCGTTGTGAAATTTCTTGAATCTGAACAAAATAAACTTCGGTAAAACATTGTAAAACTATTTTCATCTTGGTGTGACTTGGATTCAGCTCCGACGAGGTGTTCGTTTCTTGGGATCTGCCGGGCTTAAACGGCTCGAAGGCTGTTGGCTCAAGTCGCCACTGAGAAAACGGTAAAGCCGAGATGCATATTGCGCAGAGTGTGTGCAAGTGGCAGGTTTAAGTAGTGACATGTTTGTCAAGATTTGGTGAGCGTTTGGAAGCTGGTATTCTGGCAAGGATTTCCACTGCAAAACTACAGTGGTAGTTCTGTCCAGTGTCCTTCAAACTATTCATCGAAAGGGGAGGGTCTGTGGACTTGGGTTTCAAGCATCAAGGAGTGGTCACTGTTTTCCAATAGCTTAGTGGAAAGACACTCAAATTGAATCAAATTGAAATAGAACTGCGCAGCCATTGGCTCATGATGTTGAGTGACAATGTGTCAGAATAGTTCCTTGACTACCACATGTTGGAAACAAATCATTTGACACGGTCATAGAAACTGAAGCTGTAGCCATATATGTGGCATTGTATGCGAGTTCGAAATCTCGCTCGTAATTTGACCGTGTTTTTTTGATGCTGCTCCAATATGCTGAACGCGCCCTGCATTGGGATTGAAATTGTCTAAATGAGAAGGTGATGAACGGCTGCAAATTGCACCAGAGAACCTTGTCGTCAGTACCCTAACCCGTTCTTGCAGACTCCAGGCAGAAACATGGCAGCAAAAACAAATTGTCTCTTCGGTTGAACAGGACTGCAAATCATTCAAATCATGCAACTCTTGCAACGCATAGCTTACTGATGGCTGGTGACAGGCGCAACTGTGGACTCTGTTTTTGATCGTTTTTGCTTCTCATGTGCCCTTCATGCAAGACTGTGGCCTGTCAGGGGTGCTCTTCAACCTGAGAAGGTCGGGCAGGATCAGTGCAATGATAGAATCTGAATGAATGTGCATTTGAATGTGATACTGTAGTATGTGATATATAGTTGTACATGTTGTACAGTACTTGTACACAAACTCGAAATGATCCAACAGTTTGAGTGAACCCTTCCTTCAAAATTTTTGGAAACATTACACACCAAGGGCAGCCAGAATGCTGCAGCCAAGCTCAACCGCGAAGGCCTTGTACTTGGAGTGACTGTGAAGTTATGTGAGGTCAAGATGTTCAAATCATGTGAAATCATTCCAGTGTGAATTGAGTTGTTTGCATTGATTTTCAACATGACAGTATTCCATTTACTCTTTAAGAACTTCTTTGACTTTGACTACTATTTGATCTGAAACATCCTGCTTTTCAATGTCACCGAGGTGTCCAGGCTTTTGCAAAGGGTGATTTTCAGCAGGCTTCTTGCGGATGCTGGATGGACCCCAAAACGATCCCTGAGCAAGGTTGAAAGTTCAAACAATGTTTCAGAAGGTTCTGTTGGTAATGTATATGGCATATGGCAGCATATGGAAATATTATGTAATTATGTATTAGTACATTGCATAATATTATATAACATTATATAGTAATGTCATATCTCTGCAGTGGCCAATGACATGCCAGTGACATGCCAGTGACCTTGGGTCCGTTTGGGGCTACATGAAACTACAACTTTGGATCCAACATGCACTTTGCACCCACTTTGCAAGGCAATCACTGCCTTCACTGAAGCTTTTCGCATGCTTGAGGAGGTGCCTATTTCTGCCTTTTTTTTTGTCTCGGTTGATACCTGTAAGACCTGCCTAGGGCCTAGTGGCCTAGTGGAACGGGAGGTAGACATCCAAGATGTTTGCGAATGTTCTTGAGTAAATTTTACAGTAATGTTTGCCAAGCAATGGTTCTGCTCATGGCCGTCAAAGGATGTTGGCTTGTATATAGAATCAGATCGGCTTGTGCCAAACCATCTGTCATGACAAGTTAGCCTGTCAGGCGCCTGTGAGTGCTGAGGCTGGCACATAATTTCCACCTAAAACAAATCCAAAGCTGCAAAGCTCGTCAGCTTTTCAGCTGTTCAAGGTTTTTTAATTTTGTTCAAAGCATTTTCATGCCATTTCATGCATTTTCCATTTTTCCAGCTGTCAGGACGACGTCGCCTCACGTGCACGTGCCCGAGAGCTGGCCGTGAGCCTGGTGAACCGCGCCAGGGCGCAGATTGGGGCAGGCGATCCCGTGAAGGCGGAGCAGGCGCGAGAGAAGATGCGAACGTCGTGGGACTGTGACCTTAGAATCCTTAGAACATGCCTTCGTGGCATCACAGAGATACCTTGAGATGCCTGGAGATGCCTCGAGATTTGCAGTGGTATAATAGTATAGATCGATGGAATTCAATCGAGACAAGAAGTTGATGGAAGTTGATGGAAGTTGTATCATGACTCGAATTCAGATAATTAATTTAGCACTGTGAAGCGAGGACGCCCTGCACGCATCGAATCTGGTGGCTGCCTAAGTTTGTAGCGGCCCGTAGCAGCCTTGCTCCTGGCCGGTGGGAAACGCTGTCGACATGACAAGCTCAGGATCCCACCTACGGCAGAGCCAAGACTGTCCTCGCTGAAGCATATCAGAAGCAAGGCCTGACATCTCTGAAACGATTCCAAACACTTGAATTTAAGAATTGAATAGAATTGAGAGGTTACTTCAGCAAGTCTTGTCAAGTTGCAGTTGATCATTTTAATATCAGAGAGAGAGAGAGAGAAAACACTCACAAAATTGGAGGGTTTGAGGATCGTTGTAGTGTAGGTCTTGACTGGTCTTCAAGCTTGCAACATCTTGCAACCTTGAGGCCGCACCAAAGAAGCAGAAGCACTGCTGGCGGAGTCGCCTCCCAGTGTTCTGGGGACTTTGCCGGCGCTGGGGAAAATTTTGACCAGTGCCTCCTGGAGAGCTCTAGCTGCTTACGCGGGGATGCACAGAAGCCACCGCCACAAAGATGATATTTGCGATGGATGTTTGGATGTTGTGTTTGCTCCGGGGAGGGAGACCTGCATTCCGGTGTTGAACGACTACAAAGTATGAACATAACATAAACCAACATGAAATATGTATATATATATTAAATAAAAAGATATGATTATGTATACGTATGTAAATATATAAATTATATATTAATGTGATTATATATATAAATATCATAAACTACAAATTATATGAATATATAAATATGATTAAATATGTAATTATATATATATATATTAATCAATATCATAATTACTTGATATTGAAAAAATATAATGATGTGATACTCGATAATATTCATTACAAAATTAGTATGCTGCATGCTTGGAATAGGCAGAAGTTCCAAGGCGTTGCTGGCCGTCCTGCTCTTTGCCCTGTTGACGTTGCATCGCCGCCTTGCTCTGGATGCCCTTTACGGGCGACAGCCGGTCTTGGGCGACCCGGAACTGCGGGAAGTCTTGAGGCCTGGGAGGACCATGTTGCTGTCATGTGCTGAGGTTTCACAATTTGGTTGACCATGGGCCATCATGGGCCCCCGATTTTGAATCATGAATCGTCCAACTGTGTAGTTAGTTGAACCTCCGCTGGGCGTTCTCTGGCTTCCCTATATTCTTTTTGGCTTTGAACACAAGTCTAATATAGTCTAATTGTGCTTCTAGAGATTCTTGGTACTGTAGTATCAGATCAAACACGCCAAGATATTCCCAGCTCAGATCCATCGAGACGGGTTTCTATGAGCATTTCTTGCATCAGACAATCTAATAAATGCAGAACAGTGGCAACAGCAGCAACGACTAGGTATAGCTCTGGCTACGGTGTGGGCAGCTTTCCGGCTCGCGTGAGACCAGAGCAAGTGGAGGAGACCCTTTCACTGGTGAGTTGGAGTCGACCTCAGCTTGGGTTGTCGGGTTGTCTCAGGATGCCGCCCGGGCGATGAAGATAGCTTCCACGCAGGTGCAGAAAATTGGAGAAATGAACATACTCAGATGTGCTCAGATATGATCTGAATGTTCCTGGCCTTTTCCACTTGGATCCAACATCTTGCAGCGCCTCACAAATCTCACAATCTGTCAGTGAGCTGATAGGAATGGTTGGCCTTCATCAAGCAGGCTGGAGCTTCCAGGCAGGATCTGAGAGTTGCGTATTGCATGTTGCCATCGAACACTTCAGGCCTTCGGGAAGCAGGCACTAAGCGAGGATGGGAAGCTATTGCTCTTCTCATGGGGAAACGTGCCCAAGAGACTCAGCTTCAAAAGACGTGGAAAGTGTATAAGTGTCAGCTTTCTGCTTTCGTTCAATATGTTTTCCCTAGTCTTTTCCATCCATTGTTCATATTTTGTCAATTTGTTGGCATTGCTAAGCCACCTGACGGTGTGTTTTTCCGTCAAGTCCGAATGCTGGCGATCTCCAAGGCAAGGGAAAGGCGGAAAAGATCCGTCGGCCTGGATGGGCATGTTGGCCTTTGTCCCGAAGCAACTTGGCAGCAGACGATGCTGTACCGAGCAAAGGATGTTTTTTTTTTTACATGCAAAAAATTAAAAAGAAATCAAATCCACAGAGATTTCGACGGTGAAGCAACTGGTTCGATGATGTACAATGAAGTACAATGCAGATCTGCCGAGTAAGTGATGTGAAGCTTCACGTTATGGGTATTCGTTTGCCGAGGAATGTGAATCCTGCTGTCTTGATGCAACTCTTGCCCGAGAGGGCAGCATTTGGCCGCCTGAAGCGGCTAGGGCACAGTGCTAGGCGGCAGCGGGACTGTCGTAGCCACACATTATTTTTTTTTACAACATTTCTACATTTTATAAATGAGGTTCATCACACGCAACATCCATTTTATTTCATTTCACAAAATAATATTTCAATATATGTCATGTCATACAACAAATTGCAACAACCATTAGCCCAGATTGCAGGTACAAGCAGTATTAATTAACCACGACCTCAGCCGACCATTCCAATCCGCAGATCTGGGACGTTTGCAGGTCCTGGCTGCAGAAGCACTTTGGTTTGGGGTGGCGATGCCAAGCTCCGCAAAAAATATGTTGCCAGCCATCAGGAACAACCTCTGCTTCAATATACTTATATCATCTTATATCTTATACATGTATATATAAACAGTATAAATAAGTAGATATAAAATGATATAAATAGATATAAACAGATATAAACAAATGTTGTAAGTATTTGGATATTAAGAACACTTCAGAGACTTAGAGGCTCAGAGATTATTAGTTTGCCAAGGTCCGCAGCAGGAGGCCTTTTGCCATTGGCCGATTCCTAAGTAGGTTTGAGCGCGAAGACACTACTAGAAACATTGAATTGTTGACCACCATTGAACTATTGTTGTGTCCCGTCTCATCACTGGGCACCTCTCTTCTGACCTTTGAGATCCTTTGAGATCCTTTGAGATCCTTTGAGATCCTTTAAGGCCTTGTATGTGCAGGGTACAGTGGCAGATGAACAGCGCCTGCCACAACAACTCACTTTTGCACGTTTAGCCCTCCTGCTGGTGGTTGCCATCGTTGGGAGCCTGGAACTCTTGAGCCCTTTTGAGCCTTTGAGCATCTTTGAGCTGAGAGCCTTGGAGCCTGGCACTGCTGGGGTGTCAAGGCCACAGCTATCGGCTATGGCATCTACGTGGCTCTGATATCCTTGCCCGGTCCCAGGAGTTGTGCATGAGAATTGTGCATGTAACGCATTAGTGAAGGTGTGCAACAAACGGTTGAGTTGCGGTATGGAGGTGAAGGTCCCTTGAGCCTTGTTGTGCTTTGCAGCAATATGGGAAACCATCGAAGATCAACAACTTACTCGAACTCCTCATCCTACCATATATCCTACCATACATCTATACATCCATTTCCATCCATGGTAATTTTCCCACCATCCACATCCATCCATTCTTCTTCATGTTTCCATGTGTTTCCTTTCGATACGTCCAAGGCATGACTTCCGTCGTCATCCTGCCATGGCTGAGCTCTCGGATCCCAGCGGACGCTTCATCGTGGCCTTGGAGAAGGACCTCAAGGAGGAGATGCCAGGGCCCAGAATGGCCCAGATGAGCTGCGTTCAACCACTTTTGGTTAATGATTGATATATGATTGGTGATTGTAGGGGGTTAGACATGGTTATACTATATACCAGTAGTACCGCACAAGGCGGTGGCGGAAGTTTCAGAAATTGCACACTATAGGAGAGGTGAGTTGTTGTGAGTCATGGATGGCAGAGCAGATCCACTGATGGAGCAAAAGGTGGTTGGAGCGTCGGCCTATCTATCTGTCTATCTATCTGGCTGCCTAACTAACTGACTAACTGACTAACTGACTAACTGATTAACTGATTGACGGACTGACTAACTAAATAACAAGCTAACTAACAAACTAACTAACTGACTCACTGACTGACTGACTCACTGACTAACTGACTAACTGACTAACTGACGAACTGACTAACTGACTAAGTAACTAAGTCACTAACTAACTAACTAACTAACTAACTAACTAACTAACTNGAACTGACTAACTGACTAAGTAACTAAGTCACTAACTAACTAACTAACTAACTAACTAACTAACTAACTAACTAACTAACTAACTAACTAACTAACTAAGTACAAGCACCCCTTGTTTGCAGTTACTGGCCTCAACAGCCAGTGCCTCTTCTTGGACCCAATGCACACTATAGACCTTGGGATCTCAATGCATGTGGTGGGGTCGGTCCTATGGGACCTCATCG
>BGPT01002423.1:228-20136 GCA_003297045.1 Symbiodinium sp. clade C Y103 | reverse complement strand
ATAGCCATGTTTTTCATCTTTGATGGCTGGATAGCCAGGACGCAAGCATCTACATCTCATCTGCCTGCAGGTTGTGTGAACAATTTCAAACAACAAAGTATGGAGAGCACAGACTGAAGATGATTACAGCCTTGGACGACATGCTGCTGCTGATGGACATGAAGCTCTACAAATTTCCCGCTGCTTTGCAGGACAAGTTCAACAAGAAGGTCCACAGCTGCCTCCTGCATTATGGCATGATGGCTAAACTTGCAGCTGAGCGAGGGTGCTTGAGATACAGCATGGTGCAAAAGCACCACCTTACCAGCCATCTGAGCTGGTTCACTGAAAGCTGTCACCCCCGCNAGCTGAGCGAGGGTGCTTGAGATACAGCATGGTGCAAAAGCACCACCTTACCAGCCATCTGAGCTGGTTCACTGAAAGCTGTCACCCCCGCTGCTTTTGGACTTATGGCAGTGAAAGTTACATGGGCCACATGGTACGGATCGCCAAAGCATGTGTCAGAGGCCAGTCTCCGCCGAAGGCGGCGGAAAGCATAATGCAGAAGTACAGGCTCAGCATGCACTTGATTCTCAGTGGCTTNCGAAGGCGGCGGAAAGCATAATGCAGAAGTACAGGCTCAGCATGCACTTGATTCTCAGTGGCTTGATGGTTTTAGAGGAAGAAGATGACTGAGAGGCAATAGAGAAAAACAGCACGCAGGTGCACTATTGATGGCTGGATAGCCATGCTCCGGGTGGGCTTAGAAGTTTTTACCTCGATGGCTGGATAGCCACGTTGAGACTTGCTTTGCCTTTNGCAGGTGCACTATTGATGGCTGGATAGCCATGCTCCGGGTGGGCTTAGAAGTTTTTACCTCGATGGCTGGATAGCCACGTTGAGACTTGCTTTGCCTTTCGCTGCAAATACAATGGGAATGACGGCCGGATATGCCACTTGAAGCATCTATTACTCTCCCAAATCACCTGTCAAAATTTTTCGCTGTTCATAGATATAAATATATATATATATATATAAATACATATGTATATATATATATATTTATTTTTATTTGTTTATTTATTTATTTATTTATTTAATATCTATACTGTATATTTTTTTTAAACACAAATACATTTATATATACATACACACACATATATATATATAAGAATCTTCTGGACATGTGGTTTGTGTGTTTAAAGGAAAGGAACTTTTGTTGAACTTTTGTGTTATCCTTTCTCTTTTCATATTGAAGTATGCTTGATTCCTATTGATTTTTAAGGCTCATTCCTATTGATTTTTAACCAGAATTCCTATTGAATTTCAACGTTTTTCCTATTGATTTTTTTTTTGCCATGTCTATTGAATTTCATGGTGATTTCTATTGATTTGCATTCTATTGAAAAAAACTTGAATCGATTGATTTTCAAGCAAAATTCAATAGCGATTGAAAAATGACTTTCCGACTGAAANTATTGAAAAAAACTTGAATCGATTGATTTTCAAGCAAAATTCAATAGCGATTGAAAAATGACTTTCCGACTGAAAAAAATTGAGTGGAGAGAGTTTGGGGCTAGGTGAAATTAAAATTCGAACCCGAAACCAAAATGAGGTCCTATACCCCCAACATCCCCCAACAATTTGAGATCATTTTTCTGCCAACTCATTCGAAATTACATAAATTTACTTGAACTTGGGGCTGACGGATGTCGCCCCGCTACCTCCACCAGGACTGTTGCCCCGCAGCGCCCCAACGCTCCTGGTCAGCTGGGAGGTTTCGGATGGCGTGGTGCGGCCCAGGGCCAACCCCAGCTGCTCGGTTGAAGGCTTTGGATGGGGCATCCCAAGCCCAGGGGGGGAAGATGTCAAGAAGTCAACCGGGTGGGGATAGCCGGGGTATGCCTAATAGGGCCTGGGCCTAGTAGAGTTTGATTGAATTTCAAGGTCACCCGTCAGAACCGGGGTATTGCGAAGAAATTGGGCAACCAATGAATTTTTAAATCCTGCCTGCAGCACACTTTCAGGACCCATTCAAATCCGGGATGCATTTCCAAAAAGTCTGGCAAGCATCAGCTGCCATCAGATTTACTTCGAAAGACAGCTATGCCATGGACGGGTTCAAGGATGTTCAACATTTGATGGCATAATCAAATTTGAAAAACGGTATTCAATTTTGAATTCTGGCAACTTCAGCAGTCTCGGCATCGTCAAACCCCAAACACAGTGTGGTAAACCATGGTAAACGCACGACCCGATTATAAATAACTTCAATATCACCAGACATCGGTGGCACAAACCATCCCCACATGGTAGGTTCATTGTTGGGTTTTTCATTTTACGTGGTATAGACAGGGGAAGTGTAGATCCTGGACCTGAACATCACTGGAGGACCGCACCTGTCCACCACTTTGGCCCTGAGTCGATAGATCGGATTTGATCATTCTGGTGGTGGTAAATGGAGTGGGGGTGACAGGCCAGAGAACACACCTCTTTTTGCATGTCACACCATGTTGTTTTTTTACATTCCTCTCAACATTGAACGTTGAGTTTTTTTAGCCGCGATCTAGTTACCAACAAGACAAGGGGATTAAACATGTGATGATGGCCACCCAAAAAGTATAATGTGTTGGTTCATGTTTTCCAATAACGTGTTGTATCACCCATTTTATTGAAAATATATTTTCTCGGTTCTTACCCATGATATCCCATCATATATCCATAAGACTTTTTGGCCATCAATTCCGTTGGTTGGGTATAGATCCTCCTACAATGTTTGCAGCCAATACCTGAAAAAAACTGGGTTGCAGCTGACAATTTTCAAAGCTGGGTGAACCTTGGATGGGTATGTTGGTATTTTCGTTTGTTTGCTATACATGGCGGTAATCATAGCATGCTATAGCATGATTTGTTCCCTTTTTTCGAATGGCTACAAAGATTGAGAACCATGCCATGTTCAACTATCCTCATGAAACATGGAAATGATACTTGCCTGAGTTAAATAAATACCATTCAACATAACCAACATCATTGAGCCATGAAACATGGCCTTGCAACGGCAGCATCGCCCTGAAAGCAGGTTATGCTTTGTCCCTAACGGATGACAACTGTCAGAACGGTGCCTGGCTTCACCTCTCAGAGGCTGGAACGATCCTGGGGTCTCTCGACTGCGTGGATGATTTTTTTCCGTGGCAAGTGCTTTGAATTTTAGAAACATATGCCCTCTGGTTATTTAACATAACCATGGAAAAATGTCGCATTTACAGATGTTTAGCTAGCGGGGGGTTTACCGGACCCTATTTTTACATGGTTTCATGTTGGGGTGGGGTGGGGATGGGGTGGGGTGGCTAATAACGTTCAATGACACTTCCACACACACGTCATGCTACGCTGCTGCACGTTCTTCTTGCACTTGCACACACACACACACGTCATGCTACGCTACTGCACGTTCCTCTTCACACACACGTCACGCTACGCTACTGCACGTTCTTCTTGCACTTGCACACACACGTCATGCTACGCTACTGCACGTTCTTCTTGCACTTGCGCACAGACACACACACACACGTCATGCTACGCTACTGCACGTTCTTCTTGCACTTGCACTGTGAAAGGCTACAAGGCCAACCCACGTTGAATAGTTTCTGCCCGGCAATGGCAGTGGCGATTCGCGCAAAAGCACAACCTTTTTGAGGCAACTGGCAAAAGACTATACGCTGACCTCTTCGAATGAAAATAGTCACAGGAAAACAGTTGTGACCTGATTGCAGGATGATGATGTTGAGGATGATGAGGTGGAGGATGATTATGTTGAGGATGGTGATGATGCTGGAGAGGATGAGGATGAGGATGATAATGCGGAAGATCAAGTGGAAGCGCTAAGGTGGATGATGGTGATGATGAAGATGATGATGATGATGATGATCATCATGATCATTGATGATGATGATGATGATGATGATGATGATGATGTTGGGAATGAACACGGTGAGGATGATGATGATGAAAAGGATGAAAAATGTTGCCGAAGATGAGGTGGAGGATGATGATATTGTGGAAGATGAGAAGGGGGAGGAAGATGACGATGTTGAGGAGGAAAAAGATTGAGAAGGATGATGTTGAGAAGGAGGACCGATCCCAAGGCCGGGACACACACTTTGTGCGAGCCTGTGCGGGCGAAACACACATGTGCATCTCAGGAAAACCACTTCATGTCATGCTGGGGCCCACATGGAGCACCCTGATCAAGCACCGGCCTTTACCCTTACCGCAAGGACTTTCAGTGTGGACACACTGTTTGGGGAAAAACCCTAACTTTAGGTATCTTCAAATCATGTTTACCCTTGATTACCCCTAAATGAAGGTAATTTTGCATTGCTTTTAGAACTCATTGAGAGGACCACGGGTTTTCCTGGCTGATCTGAAACATTCTGAAGCTAAGTCTTGAGAGTTGGGGACCCAGAAAAGCAGAGAGATTTGGTAAACCCAACAAAGGTCGGTTTTCTAACGTCCAAGAATTCCTATATTTATCCTGTGAAACAACCAAATAGGAAAATTACTGAGGTACAAACGCAATGAATTTGAAGGTTGCCAAAGTGGTGGGGGGGGGAGAGAAAGCGAGCCAGAGAGAAACTCAGTATATTGTACTGTAAATTGAAGTTGGGGGGTATGGCATGGTATGCAGCATGGATTGATGCCCCTCGATTGTCAATTTTGGTGTAATGTGGGGTTTGCCACGTTACAAAGAACTCTTGCTCGGCCATATATCTAGTTGTAAACCAGTTTTGTTTCTTTGTTGGAGGATGCTCCAGAGGACAGCACCCAATTTAGAATTCATTGAGATTGGAGTGGTGGGTGTAGATAAATTTCCGTTTCCTAAGGCAATGGGTCATCAGTGGCAACTGCTTGCGGGCAAAAGGAAATCCTGGATTTGTCCTTTGTGCGCGCAGAGATTTTCAGGCGGGGACAAAGGTCGACGTTTTTCTTTTTGCACTAGTCACTAGAATGAGACCAAAATGCAAAAAATGCATTTTTTTCACGGATATATGCACATATGGATTTACATTAAATCATGAGTCATTAGACAGACTTGACTACATCAGGTCAGGTTCAGTCAAGGGTAAGATGGGTGGAGCATGGTGGGGTTCGTGGAGCGTGCAGCCCAACTGTGCCTCCAGTATTGCAGAGTTGGAATTCACTTGCAGTGTTGTATGTATATGTAAAATACAACTCCAATGTGTATAACTAGTTTGAATACAATATTTTTCCTTTTTGTGCACACATATTATGACTTATGACATATGATTTATATATCATATTTATACACCACTATAAATTTAAATGTACACATATATGATCATATATGTGAACATATGTATATGATATCTATACTACACCATAGTATATATATATATATGTATATTTGTTTATTTATTTACTTAATATTCAAACATACATAGATATATTATCGTGAAAGGTGTAAATGTTAGGTATTACAAGGCGTCGATCATATTTTGGATTTTCATCCGGCTTATATTTCATGCTGATCTCCTGCAAATGGCAATGGAGAGAGTGAGAGGGTGCATCTCTAGACATTGAAGATTCATTTTTACAATTTCAATGTATATATGTATAATTATGTAATATAGGTAATTGTCTATGTATTTATTTAATTATATATACGTGATTTTGTACATATGTATGGTAGTAGATTCAATTATTGTTTGCACCGATACTTGATTTTGAATTGTTTAGATTTTTTGAACTATATCTATACCACCTCTGATGAATTTTGTGGCGAAATTTCAGTCTCTTACCGGGCTCCACCAAGGGGATCCACATGTGGTGCTTCGACGGCCTCCCCGACCACTACGGCCAGTGGGACGTGGAAGACGCCCCGCCCGCCGTGGCCTTGGCGTTGCCGGCGTCGACGGCGCGGCCGCGGCTGGGGTCCACGGGGTCGGTGGTCGGGGGCATCTTGCAACCTGCGCCTTGGCAGATGGAGATGGAAGATATGATGGGGCATTCAGCCGCGAAATGAGATCAGATTGTCCTTTTGTTTGGGAGTAATTAATTAAGATTTGGAGAACTGATGAAGCAGTGGATTTACGGACCTATTTTCAGACAAAACCATGTGGAAATTGGATGAAATTGGTGAAGAGAATCTCAAAACATCTTAAAAGTTACATACCAATCAAATAGTTATATTTAATCATCCAATCGTGTGGCAGATTCAAAATGGCTGCATGGATGGATGGCTAGGTGGAAATTCCTAGTTGAAACAGGCCTGAGATGCTACGGTGGATGTGCCGACCTGTTTTTGGGTACAGTCTACTATACCCCAAAAAAAAACTTAAAACATGATTCCCTAGGATTTTGTTTGGATTTTGTTTGGATTTTGTTTGGATTTTGTTGGTGCTGTGATTGTTTGGCCGAAGCCTATTCAGGGCCCCGTATGGCGCAAAGTCCCTGCAAGAAAAGTGGTCGCTAACTGACCCACATCCCACAACTCAGGTGATTTCCAAACTTCACTCGGCCTTGATGTTCAACGACCCGGAGGATGTCACCAGGGAAAGAACCCGGCCCTACCATCATCTACCATCCATTAAAGTCAGGCACGACAACATGTAAGTTTGTTCTAAGGAAGCACCAGAAGGGGCATTTGAAATGATTCAAGAGACTAAGATCGGAATTTGGAGTGAATTTGACCTCAACTGGATGCAGTTTGGAGTTGGGTTCTTCCCATTTCATGGGTAATTACAGCTTGCTTGAAATGTTGTCACCTTTGTATTTGTACATATCTATATATATATAATATATATATATATATATATAGTGTCCTCCGGAAGTGGGGGCAGTGAATTTCCTTTTTCGCAGTTGGGTCCAGGACACCACCGATCCCAAGAAAGTGGTCCTGGACATGCGCAGTGAACACTTCGTTGAAGCCCTGTCGCTGGGCGAACGGCAAAGGAGGTTTTGAAAAACGATGTCCTTGGGATCTACTGATCTATGGAGGGTGAGTGTAGCCGCCCCAAAGACCATGCAATAGGAATTCGAACCTTCAATCTATGGGGGTGTACGATGATATGTTGGTGGATATAACTTGATATTACTGAGAAATGATGCTTGGTTGATGATTGGTTGGGTGATTGCACCCATTTTTTTTGCTCAGGATTATCACAATCCACACCATCCTTCTCGCTATCCACAGCTGCATGTTGATTCGCTAAGGGGATTCCCCCTGGAAATGATATAAATGATCAAGTACCAATGATCTTATCTCAGGCTACAGTAGCAAATGATGATCCTTCAGAAATGATGGGCTTCCCAACTGGAACCAAAGTCTGGTTGGAAAGAGCCATGCTTCTAGGAGTTTTCACTATGAATCAAGAGCCTATGGTTGGCCACGGCCTGTCTAATGATTACGTACTTGGGCCCATTCAGTTGCAATCAATCCCGACTTTAGGGCTTATCTAGGTCTGACGCGATTTCACGAAACCCTTACATTGAAGCCGCAATAGCGGGTACAGGTTGGCCAGAACAGGTTGCATTTGTACTGAGGCCTCGGAAAAGCACCAATTTTTATGGGTAAATTAATAACTGGGCCATTTTCTAGCTATGTTTGACTACCAGAGGGTTCTCTTCGGTAATTTGCGGCGATTATCACAAGTCACAAGTAGCAATGGGTATCATGGAGAATCTCAGCATTTGCAGCATTTCAAGATGATGTTCTCATTAAGCAATGGACATTTCCTGCCATGTTTGATAGGAAGGTAAATGACCCTTGATCCTACGAGGCAGTGCTTGGTGATGGTGCTGGAAAACTTTGCGTGGGGTGCCAGTGTCTTGGATCTGATCTAAAAAGCCCTGGGTTTGTTGGCCTAGTCATTTGGGTGTAGTCTTTGGCAATCCCATTACGAAATTGGTGGTGTTCTCAATTTCACTGGATATCTAGATGCCGTCTAGCCATTTTCGCAGAGGAACTACCAGTACGTGTTATAGGCAGTATGAAAAGAGTTGCGATTACCGCAAGATCGATAAAGCCATTTCCTGGGGATGTTTCTTCCGGCTTCAAGTGATATCGCACCCAAAATTGTTTCCAAGTTGTTTTCGTCTCGGTCATTGCAACTGCTGACAGCGTCGAGGTAAGTTCCTCGAAAGCGATAACGAAAAGCTGACGCGGCTTTGGACCAAAGCTGGTTCCTTGGGCTGGCCATGGGCAAGCTGGGGCAAAATGGACGCTGTCAGGCTGTTTTGAATGATGCACATGTAAGATTCAATTGCTTCGTTTAAACTGGTGAAGGGACCAACATGTTGGGTTATTTGTTTGTTTGGTAATTATGACGTTTGAGCATATTTGAGTATATTTGAGCATATGTGATCATACTTGAGCGTATTTGAGTATGTGATCATACTTGAGCATATTTGAGCTTATTTGAGCATATTTGAGCATCTGGATCTATTCTTTCAAGTGTTTTAGCAGATGATACTTCCACAGCTGCACAGGGCCCCAAGAAATATTTCTCCCAAGACTACATGGCTTCCTTCGAAGACGTTCAGGTTCTTAGGTCTTGTTGATTCTTGTTGACCTAACAGGTTGGGGGAGTGTCGTGACATGCAGAATCGTGGCCAGTGCTCATGCCTTGAACGGCATCCTGTGTGTCTTAGCTGGTTGGCTGTCGTGCGTGCAATCTGAGGGAAACCCAGCTACCGTGCTTGGCTTCTGTCAGAAACTGCTGTGCATGCGGAAACCGGATATCAGGACCAGCTACTGTAGAGCCACTGCAACGACTCATTTCAGATGGGCTATAGGTCCTGTAACCTATAGACGCGAAGTCTCTGCATTTCTTGGTGCATGTGACGGCTTGGCACTTCTGAAGCTCCGAAACTCCAGATCTATCAGCCCGGTTTGTGTCAGATGAGGCAGCTGATGAAATCTATAGTGACGACTCCGCGTAGGATTTGCGTTTCTTACACTCTGTCTTGAGATGGGATACCTCAAGTCATTGGAAGTTGAATGAGGAAAATTATGATGAACATGACAAAACATTATATTTTAAGTACAGTAATCGATATTGCTTGGCCAGGAGTACGCAGATGATTCCGTTGCTATGGCAAATCTTTGGGTCGCGCGA
The DNA here is from genome assembly GCA_003297045.1 of Symbiodinium sp. clade C Y103. Classification (NCBI taxonomy): domain Eukaryota; class Dinophyceae; order Suessiales; family Symbiodiniaceae; genus Cladocopium; species Cladocopium sp. clade C. Next base: position 11,020 of record BGPT01002423.1, on the reverse strand, counting down.
AATCTCAGCTTTCTCAATGAGCTGTCTCCTGGTGGCACTGAGTTTCTGTGGCTTGGTGCTGACCCGCTAGTAGCACTTCGAATTTCGAAACAAGTGAGAACTGGGGGTTTTCCAAAAATGGATGGCTTATAATGGAAAATCCTATTAAAATGGATGATTTGGGGGTACCCCTATTTTAGGAAACCTCCAACTGAGAACATGATTTGAAGTTGACTTTTTGGTAAATCATTGAGATATTTATGGGATAATGATAGGAGAACTACCCTAAACCATCCTCAATTGGGGTGTATGGAATTTGGATCAATTTTGTAAGTTTTGGAATTTTGGATTTGTTTCGCTTGATTTTCTTGGGCACACCAGCATGATGTTCATTTACATAAATCATTTCTGTACCATCCTTTGGCCCATCCCAATCTTACCATGCACCGGGGATGGAGGTTGCACCACACGACTCTAAACATCTTTATATGCACGCCTACCATCACTACTGTACATACCAATGTATAACAATCACCTTCACACATACACACATGATGCATACAATACATGCAAGTGAAATCAAGAAAAACACATACACACACTCATATACATGCAGATGCATACTGACATGCAGATGTGCATTGATGTGCATGTGTATAGACACGTGGAATGTGATACATCATCATCATCATCATCATCATCATCATCATCATCATCATCATCATCATCATCATAGTAATAATCATAATAATCATAATAATCATCGTCATCATGACCCCCACAGGTTCAGCTTGTTGGCGGAGAACCTGGACACCAGCGACGCGGTGAATTTGGCGTACGCCCGGACGCTGCAGAAGCACCACTCCTTTCTGCAACGTCAGGTAGGAAGGGGTGAAACATGGAGGGTGTTTGCTGGCAAAAAAATGATGCTTTAGCCAATGAAACATGTGATTTAACCAACAATACTGGATGCTTAACCACCAAAGATGAGGATGTTTATCAGAAAAGAATGATAGAGCTGATAGGACTTCTCCAACAATGGGGGCATACTCCAAAACTGTTATTTTTAATGGGGATGATGAACCATGACATTAGTATCAGGTGTAATTACCCTATCTTCAGACGTCAGGTGTTTGTGTGTCCCTGGGCCCTCCCAGATTCAATCGTTCCCGGCTTTCGGGCAGGTCACACATCACCAACCTTATTGACTAAATCAAAGAATGTCAAACAATCTAATTTTCCCAGTTCAGGTGAGGTTAGGAGGGGAAGCAGGAGGAACCCCCAACCGAGAAACGAGGCTACGATGCTCTTGAATGGGCGAGCATCCCTTGATGAAAACCAATGAATATATATTATTGCCATTCATGCCCCATGTGATGTTTTTGGGGTGTGCAGGTTGGTCAAAACCTATCAAAACCCATAACATCCTGTAACTTTGCCATTTGGAGGGATTAATATCCATGAGCCCCAGCTTTCTGAAGGTGAGTGGCCAGGAATTGGGGCGACATATTTAGAGGAAAGGAGGAGGGAGGTATGCAACCATCAAAAACACCTTTGCATATTATATGCCAGTGGCACTTAAATACAGTCAGTACAAATTCTAGTGCTTCAAGTTGGGATCAATGCTTGGTCATAGATGGTAGCCGCATTAACAGTTAGGAACGGGCTGTGGAGCCCGTACATGAACGTCATCAACATCTTGAACATTTGACGCACCAGCTTGCTGGAATCTGACAGCGAAGCTGCTTGTAGAATCCATGATGGACTCAGGACAACTGCTGCCTAGGTAGTTGAGATTCACTCACTTGAAGTGCCAAAATATCCTCTGATCTCGCCTGGCAATTGTGCATCCGTTTATCGATGGAATTCCAATGAAAGCAGGAAAAAACGGGGACTTGCCCAGCCACGTGAGAAGGCCTCTCACGTAGGAGCACTGCCACTGGAAATACAACAAGAAGATGCCTCGACAAGTGGTGCGTGGCTGGGCCCCCCTTTCCCCAAGACCCTGCCAATTCAAAGTTGCCATGCCCAAAAAAAAGGGTTGCAAAATGAGAGAACACCAACACTCACCGATATTGCTACTTTTGTACGGCTTTTGATGCTGATTTAATTGCAAGTGTATGGTGATTTATTGGTACTTCCAGGCGTCCTCACAGTCCCAGAACAAAAATTGTGGATGGTTTTTGCGGCGTCGTCACTAGGCCTTTTACTTAGTCTACAGCCAGCTTCCTTCGCGAGAATCGTTGATGCACATCTTGGAAGGCGCGTGGGAAGGTACGAACGAGCACAGATATGCATCCCCGTTGTTTCATAGAACCATACCGTGAGCTTTAACTTGCGCATTGATGAAATAGGTATCTCACCCCAAATGTATCCCAATGTTCCATCTTTTCATGTACTTTCGCAAATGTTCTGGGCAAATTGAGGGTCTAGATGCATGTAGTGTCTAACTATAGATATATATATATATATGCACATATGAGGCGAGCATCATGGACTATACATGCATAATATAGATGCACATACACACGCAACTTTAATATATTAGTATATTTAACCTCCAAACAAAAACATGTATGCTGTGCATATATATGGTATATGTATATACATGTAGGTATAGACTATAGATATTATTTGAATTTTGCAACTGCATATGCTTGAGGGCATGTCCTGCAAGACCACGACCTGGGGTTTTCTCCTGGGGACATCGCAGCTGTCGCAGGGGAAGTGCAATTGAGCAACGAGGATGTCTTGCAGGACCCCGATGGACCTAGGGGAGATAACCCCCAACGCCTTGATGCTCCTCAAAAAGTTGTAGATTTAGGCGTTTCGCAGTGCAATGGTGCCAAAGATCAAAGGAACTAACAATTGTATACATACATATATCAACCAAGTTGTGATCATCCTCATTGCATTTTATGCATTGCCACGCGGCATTCAGTGTGTTTTTCGGCAGGAATGATCTTGATGCATCCTGCTTTGGATGGTGATTTCCACCAAGTAAAATGGTATGATTGGACTTCACCAACAGATCTGCAAATTTGGGAGTGGGTTGCGTTGAAACCACCAACTTCAGAACTGGTGCTGCAATGGATTTCCGGCTTCTGTCAACCGCTTCAGGTCTGGCTGAAGGGTGGTTGAACAATGTTGAACATGCGTTCTCACCCCTGCGCTTTAAACATCATTTGCCACAAATTATGGGATGGAAACCCAGAAAACAAAATGAATGAAAAAAGCCAGGCTTTCCTAGCATGCTCATCGGTAGGGGAAAAACAGAATCATCGGGGCTGCTAGCTTGGAATGCTGTGCTGATCCTTTTATCATAAGACTTGTTTCTGCAGGTGGGTTGTGTTGATGTCCCACTTGCTGAGAAGCTACTGGTCTCTCATTACTTACAATAATCACCAGTCGTCCCTGATGCATCGTTGATGTCTTTTGTCCCCTTGTTTTTTATCTAGTAGTTTCTCCTGGAAAAACATCTTCAGCTCAGATTCGCAGAGCCGCTTGAAAGTGGCTGCCACCCCACATCAGTTTCACCATTTGACCTGACCCAAGGCCGCATATTCGATACGAATTGTCATCCCGCGTAGGGTGATCCCACCCCGGGAATCTCATTCCATCACATCCTGATTGATCAATGACCATTCCCTCTAGACCACTGGGTCACACTAGAGACAAACAATCTTTGCCATGTGGCATCCTGAAAAGGAGATTGTGGAAATGGCGCAGCTGACCAAACATGTCACTGACTTTGCTTTCAGCTTGGTGGCTCCGTTGCATTGGGCCGTCCCATTGTAGGGAACCCTATTGGTTTTGTCGCGCTATGTTTGACAGATGATCAGATCATCATCCTCTGAAAACGCAGTTTGTTTGCTCTTGCTTGCTGGGTCTCGCAGGCTAGGAAACAAATCCCCTCCCAACAAGTGTAACCCCCAGAAACAGAACGCTTCGTGGAAAATATTGTTTCCAATCAATTCAATTGGGAGTTATGAGAGTGAGATGAGCTGAGCGATATATCACATAATAAAAACCATGTGTGTACACAGTGGCAGCCCTCAACAATCCAATTTCCCATTTGTTTTTCAATGGTTCGTGGCCCCTCCATGAACCCAGCTGAACCAGCCGGAATTTCCCTGGGAGCCTAGGACAGGGAGATGAATCAGAAGGTCTCAGCTGAGAAAGTCCAGTTTGAGGTTGACACAGCCTATGGAAGGGCTTAAACTGGATCTCTGGATTGGATTTGGCTGAAGAGAACGCTGGTGTGTTCCGGAAAGCGATCTCTGATTGTGTTTTTTTTTTGGGGGCGAAAAATCAAAACACAAACCCAACACATGTGCTCTCCTGGCAATTTTCCCTTGAAATCAATCCAAGGACATCAATGACTTGCCGTAGTTGAAACTTGGTGACCCTAGTGTACTGTCTTTGGTCATCAAACATGAATGGCTGGTTTGGAAAGTCACAGGTTGTGAGAAAAGTCTACGAAAAGCATCAACACATGGGCAATTGTCCATCATTCCAAGTTAGATTTGAATTTGGCAGAGGGTATATGGACATATATGGACTGTATTGGGATTATTGGGTGGCTCACTCAGGATTTTCGGGGTCAGGTGTCAGGAGGGTCACAAACCATCTCCAAGACACTCCAAACCAGATGCCAGCTGATCTTGGGTTGCCAGCAAATCCCAGTAGACGCCGGTGGCCATGCTGAAAAGTGTTGGGGTCTGGGAACAAAGTGACGGACTTGAGGGAGCGAGGAAGTTCGCATCATGAACTGAGGGTTAGATACGCTGTTTTCTCAACGTACATTGAGCTGGGCAGTTGCGGCTGCTGTATAATCACACACACATACTGTACAACATACATATTCAATCATGTGCATACAAATGTGAGATGCAAACTTATGCAAATCTGGAGTGGGCTGCCCTTCTTGAGGGGTCAAGGAACTACCTGATGCACAACTTTGCCAGAAACCTGGCAGGTTTTTTTCATCGAACGAATCCTGGCACTGGAAATGGCATGAAATGGCTGGGCTCCTACCTGGTATACATTGGCTCAGAGAATTCTAGATTCTAGATACCACACACACACACAGAGATATATATATATATATAATATATAATATATATATATATATTATATATATATATCCATACCCACAACCAGGAGCTACTGCAAGTTCGTTGTGTCCCATTTCAACCCCCCTTTGGCACGGCCCTGTTGCCGCTCGGCTCGGACGACCTTCCAGCCTCCGACGATGCCTGAAAGGCGAGACGGAAGCGGCTGGATGCTGTTTCAACTGAGTCTTCATTGGGTCTTCATTGTTTATTTTGGGCATGAAACAGCTGTTTGGACCTGACAATTTTTGCATTGGTCGTTTTCAAACACAGAGCCATATTTAACTCATTTATTCTGTTTCGTTTTGGGCATGAAATCGCTGTTTGTAATAATTTTGTGCATCCATCTCCTGGTTCCGGGTTGGATGCGTCCGATGCAAGCTGGTTTCCTGGATTTGTGAAGTATTTGCACTGAACCCCTCCGATTGAATCCAATTGTTTTGCAACCATGTCTACTGATTCTACTGTGATTGATTTTCATCAAGCGTTGAAGCAGAAGAGCCAGTTCAATCAGATTCACCTTCAAAAACGACTCTGACAGAAGTACATCTTGGAACATGGTAGACACACTTCCCTTTTTTTTCTGCCAATGCCACATTGCCCTGCAACCGTCCACGCCAGGGCTAAGTACACCGGGGGGTCGACGGGCTTGTCAGACTTCAAGCAGCTGCTTGGTGAACCAGTGAACCCCTTGGGCTGGTTAAGGTTTAGTTCGAGTGGTGTCATATTGCAATGATAACGGCAAATGATATCACTATTTGGGGGCACCCCCCGAATTAATGAACCAGGATCGAACTATTGGGTTGGAAGTGTGGCATGCGTGAAAGAAATTACGCTCAAATTGGGGAAGGTTTATCATTGTGGATCCCGCATACTGATACTCCATGGCCATCCATAGCGCGTGGAAGATGGTGATTGAAGGTAGCTGGAACATTCAGGACAGGGACCCAACTCGCCAAACAGTACCAACCACGGGGGATAGATGGTTGTGATGGTGAAGTTTTCGCTCTGGTCTCATGTTTTGACATTTCGATGGCGGTATCCAGGATGAGCCACGACCGCTTCTCACCATCTTCTTGTTTTAGGCCATTTTGCTGGCGTGTCGCCAGGGTGTGTGGCAACAAAAATCGCGACCCACTAAGGCTGGCACTCTTGGGTGAGGGTGCATACTCTGCTGTCTACAAGGTGCTCAGCTGCGGTTGATGTGATAAAATGTGAAAGATCCCTTGCTCCGATCATGTGAAATATCCCCAAGAAAAATGGGAAGAAACATTGAAGAGAATTTATTGGAAGGCGTGTCGTGAAATCCCAAAGCCATGACATGCGGACCAAAATCTACAGGAACAAACATCTATCTACTGAACAATTGCCATGAAATACGGTGGTTTCTTGAAATTTGATTTTGAGCAGTTTTCATATTCCAGAGGTGGTCCCTCAGTTCAAATATTCCAGAGATGGTCAAGGAAAGTCACAGGAATCTCCCAATTTTTTGATGCTTGATGTTCCCTAACAGACCCATACTGTACATTGATGGGGAAAACCCTGGGCGCTGACTTTGTCAGCCAAAACAGGTCCTTCGAGTGGCTGACAATGAGGCCATCTGTCAGTGTGGCCAAAAACGCGCCAAAGTGAAGTATCAGTTTGAGGGCCCAAGAAAAAACGTTTGGAATCATGCAAAGAATATCGTACCGTCGTACCGAATTTTTAGATGTCATTGCTTTGGGATGAATCATGAATGATCAAAATCTTCAATATTTCCCTTCAGGAATCAAATGAAGCAATTGGAAATCTCCTGCAAATGCATCTGCAAACGATTATATATAAATGTATAATCAACGGATTTTCGCTTGCCATGTCAATTCTGTGAGTTTGCTTCTCTCTACTACAGCAGAGTCGCGAAGGTTTATGCGCTCAAAAAGGTGAAACTGCCATCGTTGTCAGACAAGGACCGCCGGCTGCAGTCCAGCAAATCTCTCTGCATGGTGTAGAAGCACCAAAATGATGAGGTAGCCCCAGCAATTGGGTGAAATGGGATGCTGGGGTTTCTTCATTATCATACTTGTTTGGATGCAGTTGCAGAGGTTGCTCAAAGCGGTTGCTGCGCAATTCAACATTTGCGTTACCTCTGAGATCGGACAGGTGATTACGACATGAAAGTAGTTCATCAAAAAAGCGGGTCTGGAAGCAATTCTCCCCTGCATTCCAATTCTTGGATTGCTGGGTTTCCGGGAGTAGCTACGTGTTCGTGACTCATCGTTTTTGAATTTCTGAAACATCAAACGTCACCATGACCGGCCAATCATGGCCAATCATATTCTTGATGGTTTATTTGCTACAGATTTGGATCATAGCTGCTGAACTTCCATTCCGCGGTGTCTTTTGTTTTCAATTGGCTGCCCAGACGCGGTTGTTCACACAGGTAGTTCAATCGAATCGGTTGAATCATTGAATCATGGATGTAATGGTATGGTGTGGCTCCAACCGGCAAGTGCATATTATGTATCCCATCATATCCCATCCAATCCAACCAGGTGGATAAGCAACATGAGTCAATGATCTTTGTCTTAGCATGTCTTAGCACCTATATTGCAATCAAAGATGATCAAAAGATAATCCAGTTGCATCCATTTAGTGTACATGTTTGGACATGCTTTGAGATATTAAAATTTTTAGTTTAAACCATATTTATTCATATTGAACCAATTGGGTGCAATCCTTCAAATAGGTACCAAGATGCCATGGGGCAAGGGGTGGCTGAGCCCTGCCATTTCGGTGCAGCCACTTGGCTCCAGTGTTCGTTTCTCAGTCCGGGTGTCAAATATCAGTCCATCTCCCCAAGAGCGTGCCGAACAACCAGCTTTGGCACTTCATGACGTTGATGCAAGTTATGGAGAATAACCAGACAACATTGAAAAACAACAACTACTACCACAGCTTTAATGACATCAACTATTCTTGATTTGTTGATGCTATAGTTTAATGAACCATTCAGGAACTTTCGGACTGCCAATATTTGACACCCAGTTGTGGCCCGACAGATCTTTGCTTCCATGGCATGGTTCCGCTCGCCGCTGCCCTGGTGGTAACGGCTGTGGCCACAGCGGCCACGCGGCCGCAGCAGGAGACGATGACGTCGCAGTGCGCAGTCCTTGCGGAGGAGTTACATCAGGTCGCGGGAAGGGCTTTCTGAAGCAAAACATGTGGCTTCAACATGCAGTTGAGATCTTTGGACTAGCAAAAATGGACTCCTTAGCCCATCATTATGTCAATGTTTTCCATAGTATACCATATCAACATATACCTATCAATGATACGGAACATGAGTCAGCATTAACATCCAGTTGCCCTATCCTAACTCTATCTATCACAGTATCTGTCATCAAGCTACGAAAAGATCGCCAATGCCAACGCCATCGCTGGAGGCAACCAGTTCCCTGGATGAAATCGAGAAGACCTTAGAGGAGCTGACGCATTTGGAGACCACGTGCCCCGGCACCGGACCCACCGGACCGCAGCATGCGGAAGATGGGGAGTTTTTGTCATGATTTATTCATCAACCTCAGTGAGGATCTTTGGTAAAACGTAACTGATAGTAAATCATATGAAATCCCGGCTATAGTGAATGCATTGAATAATGACCAGATGGTACTGTACACTGATGTACACTGTATGGTTTCGTTTTGGGTTTACCACATTATATATAAATTAAGTGGTTTCAAAAAATCACATCCTCCTTTTGTATGAACCAACTCTGAATGACTCAATCAGGGTTCTTTGGCAGGATGTTGTGAATTGGGGGTAGGGATTAAATTGAATCAAATGGATGTTTTGGCATATCAACGTCAATCATTGATTTATAAGGCCCAATGCCTAATGCAGCAACTAATGCAGTATTAGGATTTATTAGGGTGGGTTCTCCAAAAAGTGGGATATTCTGGGATTTAACACGTGACCTGTTGGTTTTTCTTTTGGAGCCCCATAGATGACCTCCAATGATGCGTGGCTATTAATTATTGCATATTATTGCTCTTCCTATGGCTTGTGGTTGAAATTGCATCAGAGATTTGAGGTCGTCACATCCTATGGTTTTTTTGGAGGTAATTCATCCCTTCTCCATAAGTTAAACATATCCCCCTATAAACCTTGGTTTAGTATTCAATCTCTTCATATGGGGGGAGGGGCGTTGCTGCAGGTCCTGGCCAAAGTTGTGGACCAATCAACAGGACGATGGAAAGTTTGGGGATGCGGTCCAGGCCTTTCTTCAGGAGGAAGCTGGTCGTTTGAAGCACATCCAAAAGGTGACACGGAAACATCGTGACTTGGATGACTTGGATACCCTGAGGCATTCATTCTTTGGATTTGAATTTGAAGTTTTTTTTGGGAAATCCCGGGATTTCCGTGGGAAGATGCTCTTCACATGGTACATTGTCCATGTCTATGTTAGTATAAGGGGTAAGTTGTAACGATACGAATGTTTCCAACAGACGTTTTTTAGTAGGTTTTGTTGCCTTCGTCACTTTCTGGGCTCATTGATCGGGACAAAGGGACATCTCGCATACCTTTCCATCAAGCCGCGGTGCAAGGTGATGACTTAAAGCAGAAGGAGAGTGGCTGTGGCCGAATGAAACTTGGAGAGATCAGCTATCTAGGGGCACTGATTGACACATTCCACATCCATTGGGTTCATCAAATGATATATTGCCATATATTGCCCAGATGTGTGATTGGCCCCTTGGGGGTTTCCGGTGGTATTTGTTTGACGGCTGGCACAGCCGAGGCCAAACTAAGAATATCCGCTCTGACTTGGGCTTTCGGGAGCTCACTCTATAAAGAAATGGTTAGTTCCATCCCCCATCATCCCCTTATACCCCATATCGGACACCAGAATGAAATATATCCAATACAAAACCAAGGTTTCTAAGGGGGCGGATTTAGAACTGTTAGTCTAGTAGCTATCATTGGGTCATAATCTGTGACAATCCATAAGCTCTCCCAGCTTTCAATGGTTTTTCACATTGACTGCACCGGTTTGGCAGCTGCCAAGTCACCATTGCTGTTTGGTGATAGGCCTATTTGGGTATCAGAGGTGGCTCTTGAGTGTCTTCTCATGGATCAGGACATTCTCATATGTATATAATATGCATATTGACTCGTTGGGTATCTAAGTTGTGTACAGTAACCCCAAAAGATAGAACCATATTTATGAGGCTTACGCCTGACAGCCGGGCGCCGGCCAGTTGGACCCACGGGGCCGTAGCACGAGCCTATGTTGAGGGATACAACCGCTTAACGCCGCCTAGCGTGTCCGAGGGTAACCCGAGCCTGGGCCAATATCGACCAAGATAGCATACATCTGGGCCGATGTTGGCATAAGTGTGAAACACTGTTGCCCGTGCAATGTTGTTGTTGCTGTTGCTGTTGCTGTTGCTGTTGGTGTTGGTGTTGGTGTTGTTGTTGTTGTTGTTGTTGTTGTTGTTGTTGTTGTTGTTGCTGTTGTTGTTGTTGTTGTTGTTGTTGTTGTTCGTCTTGTTCTTGTTCTTGTTCTTGTTCTTGTTCTTGTTGTAGTTGTAGTTGTAGTAGTTGTAGTAGTAGTAGTAGTAGTTGTTGTTGTTGTTGTTGTTGTTGTTGTTGTTGTTGTTGCTGTTGCTGTTGCTGTTGCTGTTGCTGTTGCTGTTGCTGTTGCTGTTGTTGTTGTTGTT
>BGPT01002422.1:62472-87472 GCA_003297045.1 Symbiodinium sp. clade C Y103 | reverse complement strand
CAGGAGTAGGAGTAGGAGTAGGAGTAGTACTAGTAGTACTACTAGTAGTAGTTGTAGTAGTAGTAGTAGTAGAAGTAGTAGTAGTAGGAATAGGAGTAGGAGTAGCAGGAGTAGCAGGAGTAGCAGGAGTAGCAGGAGTAGTAGGAGTAGTAGGAGTAGTAGGAGTAGTAGGAGTAGTAGGAGTAGTAGTAGTAGTAGGAGTAGCAGGAGTAGCAGGAGTAGCAGTAGCAGGAGTAGCAGGAGTAGTAGGAGTAGTAGTAGTAGGAGTAGGAGTAGTAGGAGTAGTAGGAGTAGTAGGAGTAGGAGTAGGAGTAGTAGGAGTAGTAGTAGTAGTAGTAGGAGTAGTAGGAGTAGTAGGAGTAGTAGGAGTAGTAGGAGTAGTAGGAGTAGTAGGAGTAGTAGGAGTAGTAGGAGTAGTAGGAGTAGTAGGAGTAGTAGGAGTAGTAGGAGTAGTAGTAGGAGTAGTAGTAGTAGTAGTAGTAGTAGTAGTAGGAGTAGTAGTAGGAGTAGTAGGAGTAGTAGTAGTAGTAGGAGTAGGAGTAGGAGTAGTAGTAGTAGTAGTAGTAGTAGCTACTACTCCTTCTTCACTCTTACTCCTTCTACACCGCGTCCAGTCTCCCGAGAAAAAAGGGCTATAATATTTTTATTCGCTGTTGGGGATACTGTTTGGGTTTATATACGTATGTAACGTATGTATACATATATATGTGTATATACATGCACATATATATAATATATGTACACACAAATATCTACTATATTCAACACATACCTTCACAGGATTGCTAATATCTATGATGGTATTGTGTTTCCATCGGTCCAGAAAGTCTCGATTTTGTCCAACCAGCACATCTTGCTGCCAGCATGGCCATCGACCCTTGGAAACCCGAAGGCGCCTCTTCGCACCAATTGAACTCTGCATCGGGAGGGCCCCAAATGCCCAGGGCAGCTGTCTGGGAACTTTCTTTCTTGCGAATCTCCTCCGGGATCCTCAAAGCCACATGTGGTAGGCCAGCTTTGCGTGGCATGCCACTCAATCCATTGAATCTATTGGATCCGGTTGCAAGAATATTCAAGACTCAAGAATCACATCAGAAGGATGTGCACGAATTATAGGACATCTGGTAGTTCGGCATGCAATGTCATTCGCAAACTTAGGAGCAACCCATCCAAAATGTGGATACATACTCCGCATGTGACTGAGAGTCTGAAAAAAGTAGCAGGTCGAGGTAAAGCACATCAGGGTCGCCAAAGCCATGGCGACGACCCATGGCTTCATGGCAGGCGTGATCACAATTTCGAGGCAGCACTAGATGGCATCCACACAGAACCCGTTTGAGCTGAAATGCATACGAACAATCTAAAACTGTCTTAAATTGAACTGCTTCTCAAGAAAACATCCTTTAGCTGTTTACAATCTGGAGACCACACAGGTTGTGCCATGAGCTCACGTGTTTTCACAAAGCTTCGTGCGTGGGACATATAAAAAAATCTGCTGCATTCTTTTGCACACCGTTTGATTTGTACTGTTTGTATATGTTTGTGCTCAAATCAGAAAAGATCAGCCAAAATAGATAAGTACATATGTAAGTATATAGATAACTAGATAGATAAGTAGATAGAAGATAAGTAGTTGGGTGAGTAGATCTATAAGCAAATAAGCAGAACCATATAAGTAGATAGATATAATATAATTATGTAGATAAAGACGTATAAACAGATAGATGAATAGATAGATGAATGGATATGAATAGATTAATGTGTCTAGTATATATATAAAATGCACATACAAGTATCATGTATATGTATACTGTATATGTATTTTCTTTGACATGAATATGTATATAATTATATATATATGACTATATATATACACTATAATATCTATCTAAATATGCATGTATAATAATATATACTTGAATGAATAATATGCAGGGTGATTGATGATGTCCCGAAACAAGCAAGCTGCTGCGGAAGTTCCCGACAGTTCACAAACAAACAAATCCTGCAGATATTGTGAATTGACGCAAACTGGAACTGCAGAAATTAACTTCAATTCATAACATGTCACTGTATCTAAAATTGTCGTCATACATTTAATCATTATTCAGATCTATATAATCTATGCATTTTAGTTCTATCTGTTTCTGCTACTCTGAAACTTTGGAAGCAAACGGCAGCCGGCAGCTTTGGATTTTCAAGCAAGACATAGCGAGACGGCTTGTGGCTTTGCAGCTTCTTATGTTCCCTTGAGTTGCTGCAAACGGCGCAACATGGGCGCGTCGAAGTCCAGTCGCTGAAATGAGCCCTGCGCACGAGGAAAGAAGCAACGCATCTTCCAATGCATGCGTTTTGGATGTTTCTGTCATTAGAGATTTCTTCCCCAACCACTATTAAAACATATTAGCACATATCACGAAACAGTGTCTTTGATTGCTTTAATCTGCGAATTTTTAGCATCACTTCTCACCTGGTCAATGCTTTGTCAAGACCTTGGCCAAGACTTCCCTTTTCTGGCATGTTCATATTGAAAATCTTCAGATGCAAGTTTGGAAATGCTTAGAAGTGTTGTAGAATGATTATAAATATATATATATATATGGAAATGCTTGGAAACATGCTCTTGACAGGGCCTGCATTGCTGCGACCTCTGCATCAGAGAGACCCATGGCGGGAAGAAAACGCGCCAGCTCCGCAAGCAAAGCATTGTGCCTAGGAGCTCGCAAATGCTGCGTTTCAATGCATGTCATAGATACATAGATTTTGTTTTCTTCTTTCTACACCTTCAGCATCCTTCAGCATCCTTCAGCTCTCCTCCACCTCAAAACCGGTCACAAAGTCTTCAAGGTCCAACCCCTCCTCGCTTTGGCCTTCATATACTTGCATACACCGGACCATGTTTGGCTTGCAGCCTTGCTTTTCCTTTGCTGTGTCACCTCACGCAGTATTGATTTCGTGTCAAAGTAGGTGTTGCTTGGAGTTCCCGGACGACATTGTTACATACATAAGTGCGGCCTTCCAGTATATAGTAGTAGTCATAATTCATGTACATCTATATCGTCTATATACTGTAAATATCTGTAAGTCTATAATATACTGCGAATTAAGTGCTGCGGTGTTGTTGCTACCTTTGGACTAGCATGCAGTTCGTTCACAACTCCTCCGTTTTCTGTTCCTGTCTCTTCTTCAACTGAGAGAAAAATATCTACTTATTTTGGAACATCACCTTGATACCGATCCTGGAACATGAAACTTGTAAGCAATAGAATAGAAATGAATAGAACATGGAAAACTGTGGGAAATGGTGATTGGATGCAATGTTTAAAATTCCAGCTTCAATTTTGAATTTACAGTATGGACCAAAACTCGCCGCCATCATCCCATGTTCCGTTGCTAACAGCACAGTCACTTGAATCGAAACTCTGCAAAGGCGCCACACCTCAGGATCAACTTGTTGCATTCATGGACAGGCAATCTGGTGATATCTGGTGCCTGGAGAATACTGTTTTGCAGCATGTAGAAAGCTGAATTATGCTGAATTACATCAGAGAGCCAAGACTTTGATCCGAGACTGCAGATGAAGCAGGTTGTCCAAGAGCCGACAGTCAATGAAGCAACAGTTCACCTTCCCACCCTTTGAGAAGAAGTACAAAACAGATCAAAACAAATGGTAATATACTAAGCCAATATTGAGTTTTAGTGAGCCACGCCACACGTCAACAGCATCGCGTCCATTCATGTATTTCACGTTGCGCGCCAAATGCGGCGCAGCTGTTGTGAAAAGGAGTTGATGATCCACGCCAGCTTCGGCAGAAGCAGTCACTAGCATCCTTGGAGTTCAAATGATTCGAGTAATTACTAGGGAGGTGCAAGATTAGCGGATCCGTCTCAAACTGTTACCAGCTACATCAAGCTACCGAAACCAGCCCCACTTGCGATAGCATATCCGCGTGTTTTGTGGCCTCTAAAACCCCGACCTTCCACAGTGCCTCGCAATCGAGTACTTTCAAACAAAGTGCCTGCGTTGCTGTACACTACTCTAACTGTATCATCTTGACTTTTACCCAATAACCCTGCCAACAGGATCCAACAGGGGGGCTTTATGCAAGGGACTCTTCAACCACATGTATCCACATGTTCCATTACCATAACGGGGTGAGGCACTACAGTAGACAGCTATGAGCGGATGGGCTGCGAGTTGCACGGGCAAATCTTGCAATTTTCATGCATTCCAGTGGCAATTTAATGAGGCACAGTGGCACAGGGAATGGAGGCATGATAAACTGGTGTTGAAAGAACTTTGTGAAAAGACCTTGGGAAACGAGCACTCTACAAAGGTGCCAGTTAAATGAGAACTTGGAAGGTCACGGAACATCACGGAACTATTTCAAAGTGTTTGTGAGGGGGTAAAGACCTGAATCTGATGCGTTGCTATGCTTTCCCCAAATCGGACGAATTGTCAGAGTCATCTACGCTTCTTTGTGTTTATTTGTTACTTATTATAGATTTGATTTTGATTTGTTTTTGTTCATTTGTTGTTGGTGTTCTTGTCGACCAGGACCTTCGAGCTGGTGCCCATTTGACATGATTGGGTTGCTTTCGAGTTGGTGTGAACATTCAGGGACCTCGCCAACGCAAGTGAGACAGATTACAAAAACTCAAAGAGGTCCGAGCTAAATGTTTGAGCTTGCTGCACACAACCCATGAAATGGTACAGTGGTAAGAATTTGCCAGTGTGTACATCGTTAATGTCGTTCGTACCAAGCTTTCTTGAGTCCACATACGTGAACATGGTGAACACCTGCCCAAAGGTGTGCATGCGTGTTTTCTCAAATTCCAGTGATGCGTGACAGTAGCACAGCACAAGCAAAAGCACACGGCTCACAAAAGCAAATGCTAATCATTGAAACATTGAAACGATGACACGAGCAAATGTTTGTTTGTATCTGTATCTAAGCCAGAAACATTTGCATACTGACATAGCAAGAAAAGGCAGAGAAAGGAAGGAGAGGTTTGGCGTGACCCACAAGAAAGTAATTAGGCCATCGCAAAACCCAAAAAGTCATCGTGACTCGAGGAAACCTCCAAAGTCTTAAAGAATCACACATGCACCACCCCAGCCGCCATCATTTCTTGAGCCATGAAAATGCAGCTCAAAAGTTCCAGAGTATTCCAGAGTTGTCTGTTTTCAATTTAAGTGTCTTCCAAGCTGACCAGGGGACAGTTTCCCGCTGTCTCCAGGGAGCAACAGCCTCATCCGCAATCTTGCAAATAAAGTCTTCAGCACCTGCCGTCCGACCAGCTGCAACCAGCATGGGCGTATTTACGTGCTGTTTGATGTGTTCCTTCCATCGCTCAAGAAGGCGCCCCGAAAGGTCCTTCGCTAGCTTGTGCTTGAAGTCTCTGCATCATACTTGAAGGATATCGGTAAACTTCCCTTCGGCCGCTGTGGAATCTATATATATATATATAAACTTGCAATTCAAAACCAAACCAACCCCAACATCTTCTGTCAGGTGTTTACACAACACCCCTGCCCACCTCAGAAACAAACAATCTCTTGAAACAGTCAAGTGGCTCAACGAGCATCAAAAAGCATTGAGAAATCTTGAATGAACTGCGGTACCTTGTCGTCATATTCTTTCGCTTGATTGAGGTTTGCTCTAAGTTTGATTCGGATAGCCGGATAGCCAGCCTGGCAATCCCGCACCAGCTGAAGAGAAGTATGCTAGTACTGCAGAGAGCCTGGACTTGTAGGCTGTGAGCAACGGGTGCAAGCTATATCACATTGACCAGCAAGATATTGTATAAGTTGACCTCCACTCCATTTTTCGACACTCCACTCAGCTGGCGTGTCAAAAATGGTGTCAAACAGCTCCGGAAGATTGGCAAAGATAGTAGTCCATGGTAGTCTTGTCGCCAGATGTTCTAAATTTGATACTCACAGGGGCACAGAGATTGGCTTACTGTATCTTCTGTCGTTTCAAAATGTGGGACTCCTGTGCTGCGGACATGTTTAAGTCTAAGTCATTCTAAGTCTAAGCCTGGCAGCTCAAAGGTGTTGAAAGTGGGTGATGCCGATGTCACGTAGCTCAGGCAATGCTGCGACAATATGCGGCTAGGAAAGTCAACTCGTCTGAAGGCCAAGCACACCTGCAAGTACAATGCAAGATCTGCAAGTAGAATGTCGGTCATGTCGAAACATGTCGAAACATGCCCCAACCTTCGCCAACCTCTTGTAACATCTTGGACCCTTTGCTCCCAGACGGGCAGGTCACACTACTGATGCAAATTTAGAGCACTCAAATCATCTTGGCATATCTTGGTTCAGGCAAAATTTTAGCATAGCTTGACACCAACCGCCCTGTCGGACTAGTGAACTAGTGTCAAATATCACTGTTACTACTGCACACGTCACTACATTTACATCATTTTACATATTCTGCCTCCATCAAGATGTTGAGATTCAGTGACTTTACCTTAATGCCTGGGACCAGCAAGGGGTTGTTGACGGACAGGATCCCAAACCAATACCTGCTCAGCCTAAATGGCGCAAGAACGCGCAAAGTAGACTGCAACGGGGAATAACCAGGGTAGTGAGACTTACATTGAGATGCTTCAATCGGATCTATGACGTCTACAGTCTACCAGTAGTACCGCACAAGGCGGTGGCGGAAGTTTCAAAGATAGGAAACCTATAGGAGAGGTTGGTTGTTGTGAATCATGGATGGCAGAGCGACCCACTGATGGACCGACAAGTGCTTGGAGGCAGAGCAGTGTAGTTGTGGTGTAGGTGCAGTATGTTGCAGTTGCAGTTGTAGTTGCAGTTGTAGCTGTAGTTGTAGTGGTAGTTGTAATGTAGATGTAGTTGTAGGTGAGTTGTAGTTGTAGTTGTAGTTCTAGTTGTTGTAGTTGTTGTAGTAGTGGTGGTTGTTGTTGTTGTTGTTGTAGTGGTAGCTGTTGTAGTTGTAGTGGTAGTTGTCATGTAGTTGGAGTTGTAGTTGTAGTTGTCGTTCTTCTAGTTGTAGTTGTAGTGGTAGTGGTAGTTGTAGATGTAGTCGTAATGGAGCTGTAGTTGCAGTTGCAGTGGTAGCGGCAGTTGTAGTTGCAGTCGTGGTTGATTGTAGTTGTAGTTGTTGTTGTAGTTGTAGTTGTTGCTGTTGTCTAGTGTAGTGTAGTGTGGTGGTTGCAGTGTAGTGCAATGTAGTGCAGTGTAGTGTAGTGTAGTGTAGTTTGTAGTTTGTAGTTATTAGTGGAGTTTGTAGTTTGTAGTGTAGTTGTAATGGTAGTGGTAGGTGTAGTTGTAGTTGTGGTTGTAGCTGTGGTTGTAGCTGTGGTTGTAGTTGTAGTTGTAGTTGACTGTAGTGTACTGCAGTGTAGTGTAGTGTAGCGTTCCGAAACGAAGCAATTTTGCGAGACTTCCTCAAGTTTTGAAGTTGACAACATCAAAAACCAAGCAATTCTGCGAGACTTCCTTCAAAACTGGAAAGTTGAGTGTGCAGCTGACGTCCTCGTACCAATGCGTTTTGCGTTTTTTCCGTGCCATGTCTCTAAAGTACTGCGCCTGCCACGAAAAAGTGATGCCAAGTCATACGAAGTGCTGCACATGTCACGCAAAACTTGAAGCCAAAGGGAAGGGGACGAACGCTAGTTGGGAAAGGAGAGATGTGTATTGAGAAAATATGTGGCCTACCATTCGATGTTTCTGACACGCTAACTATCAGCAGCAGTGTGTCATGATGCTAGCTCGCATGCACCATAATCATTCCACAACCCTCCCCCTGACACATCCCAACACACCAGCGTCAACATTACGCTCCTAGCATCCTACTTGCAAAATACAAAGTGCCCCAACCGAAGGCGCTTCGGTTGAGCCACTTTGCAACCATCTGATTGAACCTCTTTCCCTCGGCCTTTCCTTCCTTGTTCCTGTCCATCTGCCTAGCGACATATCGATACTATAGTCTATACATAATCCTATGTATATATAAGTATATCCACTATTGAAGGACCCCGTCTTAGAATGTGGTAACTTAAGAAATGTGTGGGAATCTTTATTCCTCGTCACGACCGGGTCATGTTTTCACGCAGGCCTCCTGAGGAAAAAGGAATGCAAGATCCAAGGAGTTGTTCTCTCACATTACAGTAAATTATATTACATTAAATGTACATTTACATGTACATTACATTACATAATGTGACTATATAGATATTGGATTAGATTACTTAGATGGCATTAAATTGGAGTAGATTGCGTTGGATTAGATTACAGTACATTAGATTGCAGTAGATTAGTTTACAGTAGATTGCATTACATTGCGGCGCATTACACTCACAGCGCTGACTCGATGGTGAATATTATGTGTGTGTGTGTGCGTGGGCATGCGTTTTGATTGCTACAACAAGCATCCGTTTGGCTGCCATTCTCGGTCCTAGCTATGCATCTTCGTTTTCCCTTTGGGTAACATTATCCGTTTTGAAACTTCCTTGTATGAACTATTTATGATCAAAATCTTGCTTCCGTTTCGGTACCGTTATCGCCTATGGATAGGTATCTTCATGTCTTTGATGAACACACTATCTTCATCTTTTCAGCGATGCAACTCTGCTTCCATGTTGGTACCGATATCAGCTTTGAAGAAAGGCTGTTTCTTCCTGTTTCTATGATCGAAACCTTGCTTCGTTTCGTTACTGTGATCGGCCGTAGATATTTTCATGTTTTTGTAGTCTACCCTTGCTTCCGTTTGGGCGCCGTTATCGGCTCCAGATAGGTGTCTCAATTCTTGCTGGATACAAATCTGCTTCCGTTTTGGTGCCATCGTCATCTTTTGGTCGATACTCATCTGCTTCCGTTTTGGTACCCACTTTATATTCGTCCCTCCTGTTCCTTTCAACTCCCCATCGGCTGAATATAATCTCTGAACTGTACTGCATTGTTGCCGGTGCGGTGTTTTATTCTTCTTTCATTTTTCTGTTCCACTGTCTTGCTACCTTCAGATGTGCTACGCTAATCTTGGGGCATCATATCGATGGAACTCACAAGCAATAGCGCGCAAAGGAAAACAGCGCGTGAAAATCTACTGCTATTTTATGCTTCCTCTGTTCTTCTTTGGCTTTGTCTAGTTCCCTTCGCAGGTGCTAAGTTTCTGGTATTGTATGCTTCCTGTATTTTTTTTTCGCCTTGTTTAGTTACCCTCACATGTGCTCAGCTATGCTCATCCCACTCATTCCCAGTCCTCCTCCCATAGCGGTCCCGGCTGTCAAACTATGATCCAATTCAAATGCACTCAAAACCTTCCTTAGAGATACACACCACCACACGATGTACAGAGCGGGGTTTGAACCCAGCAAGGGGGGGGGGGAGGGGGGAGGGGGGTCACAGTTCGACAAGTTTTCGTGCCCAAAGGGGGGGCCCTAAAACCAGTTCGCAATGAAAATCATGGAGGCTGTACGCAATCTGCCCCCAATTCATATGCTAAAGCAAATCAGCGCCCTGACCTCTTAACATGTTTGTTTGAAGTGTCTCTTGTACTGCGCCTGCCACGAAAAAAGCATCTGTGCAGATCCTCTTCAAATGTCCCACGCCTGCCCTCGTTTTTGAAAATGCTGCAAAACCCACACGTTTAGCTCACTTTTGACAAGGTGCAGAATCCATTGCGCCTGCCACGCAAAACAAGGTGTGCACGTCCAAAAGTGGTCCGAGCATGTGGTGTCTTTAACATGTTCACTTCCAAATGTGCTTCGCGCCACAACTGCGTGCACTTTTTCGACATCACAACTTCCAAAAGTGGTCCGACCATGAGGTGCTTTGTACATTTTTACTTCGAAATGTGCTTCGCGCCACAGCGCCGTGCACTTTTTCGACATCTCAACTTCCAAAAGTGCTCCGAGGCCGCCAGATTTTAACACTTTTTACTTCCAAATGTGCTTCGCGCCGCGGCGGCGTGCATTTTTTCCACATCTCAACTTCCAAGAGCGCTCCGAACCCCACTTTTAACACTTTCTACTTCCAAATCTGCTTCGCGCCACAACGCCGTGCACTTTTTTCCCAAAAGTGGTCCGAACCTGTCAGTTTTTGACGCTTTTTACTTCCAAATGTGCTTCGCGCCACAACGGCGTGCAATTTTTGATCTCTCATCTGCCCAGATGGCTCCGCGCCCGCCACTTTAGCGAGCCTACTTTTCGACCCTCCGGAGCCACAAATCATTGGAAAAAGACAGGGTTTCGCTAGTTTCCTACCTTTTCGCCCACCTGCATCTTCTCTCTTCTGACCTTCTCCGCATCTCATCTTTTCTCTTCTGACTTTCTCCATCTTCTGACTTTCTTCCCGGCTGTGCTTTTCCATCTGTCCATATTGTCGGAAGTATAGCTTNTTTTCTCTTCTGACTTTCTCCATCTTCTGACTTTCTTCCCGGCTGTGCTTTTCCATCTGTCCATATTGTCGGAAGTATAGCTTCTAAACTTCCTTCGATAAATTATGTCTATCATTTAAGACCGGATCAGAAGTGAGACCGGAGCTGCCTGGGCCAGGTCGCGGCCTGCCATTTCCTTCTTGGCCACAGCATCCGCTGCTCGCCGCCAGAATCGCGCATCGCGCCAGGGAAGCAGAGCCCCACGGCGCACAGCACGCACCAAGGTGGCGTCGTCCAAATGTTTCGCGCCCTCTGTCGACGCACCCTGCATAAAGTGCTCTACATAGGGTGGAAGGCAGCGAGGAGCTTTGTCGAAGATGTGCAAATGCAAAAAGCGTTCCATCAGAGCGCGAGAAGAGATCCATTCCTGGTCACTGTATGTTCCCGAAATTTCCTGAAGCTGATTTCTCCTACCCTGGAAGCCAGGATCATGCCTCTTTGATGAGTGGGTGCAAGCCGCACCTATACTGAAATCGAAATGTCGAACCTCCACAGCATATGAGGGATTGTCACCCCAACCCCTGCAAAGGGTCGTAATAGGACAATCTCTTTTTCTTTTCATTCAAATGAAAGTAAGAGCATCTTGTCAAGCCATTGCCTCCTGCTGGTGCGTTCGCGTCTGCTTGGTTGTGATCATCATCGTCTTTAAGTCTATGATCTGCTGCAGTCACTCTTCACACTTGCTTGACATGGGTTTGTCAAACAATAAACTGAAGCCAAACGCTTTTGAGCCTTATGGCGTCTGGAAAATGTTGAATATTGTAGATTTTGAATGCAATTTAATGCAACGCTTTGACATCATGTGCCAAAGAGTCTCACTTACTCTGACCGATGGCTTTATCATTCTTTCGTAGCCCGGGACCAGCATGACGCGCATGTCTAGCAAGCCTAGAAGAAAACTAGCTTTGTGCGCTGCTTTAGCTGATGATTCTGCCGAGAAGCGACATGGCTGCGACACCGAGGAAGCTGACCTTAAGATGGGTGAAGGGTTGGGTGGGAAATTCTGCAGGGTTTGCTTGTGGAATGCCAGAACTTCAGAATGTGAAACAGTGTGAAATATTGTGAACCCTCTCAGACCCTCTCTCGGTTTTCTTTTCCACTCTTTTCTCGCACCGACATGTGCGATTTCGCACTGAGTTGCTAGCAAAAGTCTGAAGCTACGACCCCTACTCCTACTCCTACTCTACTACTCCTATATAATCTATATATACAATGATGGCAGTTAGCCTGAAGGATAAGTGGCACCCAAGGCAAGTCAATCAAAAGATCAAAGTCAATTGCTGAACTCAAAATACCACATGAGTCTTGCAAGCAAAATGCTGTCATCAACGAAATTGCAGCCTGCACTGCTTGGGGCTAGGATTGCTCCGATGGCCAAGCAATCTCAAAGCTTTGCACGGAAGGGTGTGCTTTTGTCATGGTCATACAGCTCGATCTGGTAGAGCGGGGATTGTTTCCTCTCCACCAAACATCAGCAAACAGCAAAGCTGAAATCAAGATCTGTGGATGCTCCAGAACTGCATTGAAGATAACAGGGTTCAACAGAGTCTGCACCCATAAGCACAACAGAAACTCTCCGGCTGTTTCAACAATATTCCTGAATGTCTACTACGTATTCTGCCTAGTTTATTCGGCCATCGTCAAAGTCAAAACCTTCATTTTATTTGACAAAACAGGTGTACATTAAATTCCGATCAACATGGGCCTGAAGATTGCCAAGGACAAAAGCAAAGCAGTCCTTTGAAACGACAGCTCCAAACGTCCTGCCGTTCTCCAATGCACCTGGTGATGCGTAGACACAAGACTACATTCAGTGCTCGGGACACATACTTGATCATGGACAAATTGACTTCTGAACGGATATATAGGTACGTAGGCGCAGATTAGCTGCACAACGTATCTATATGGAGGTGTGCATTTCCCTTCCTACCTAATTGCCTGCTACCTGCCTGCCTTCTTCCTTCTATGCAGGCATGTACATTCAACATCTGCCGAAGGGGGAGGGAAGTGTGGAGGTACTACGAGGTCTGTGTGAGTGTGTGTGTGTGTGTCTCTGTCTGTGTCTGTGAGTCTGTGTCTGTGTGTGTTTATGATGTGCTGTATATATACATATTATACCCAATATGACACACAATCATATTATTGTGTCATTTACTATATATATATATATTATGATTCCATATTTTATACGGAAATATAATACGGCATATTGTACAAATTTATGCGTAATATCCAGAAATCATATAGAACATTATAGAACTACCATTATGTCACAATATAGCTTTGATTAGCTTTGTATCCAAAGTATGCCAGAAACAGAGATCGGAAGACCAGATTAAATAGCCGGAGAAGGAAGAGAATTGATTTTTTCACTCCTCATGCTCAGAAAAATCAATCCAAGAAGTGCAGTAGGGATCAGTAGGGTGTTTCAGAGCAGTACTGCTGGTGTGCAGTCGACACAAATGTGAACTTTCCAACACTTTTCATATTTGTTCAATTCTTTTCATACTTTTTTCCGGGGACGAGCCCCATTCGACTGCACCTCGTCCGGGCCATCTGCCCAACGGAGGTTCCGACACCTTGATTTAAAAAGTCGCCGTAGATTGTAGCTGTGAATGAAGCTGGAGGATATGCAAAGATGCTAAATTGAGGAAAACATGGATTCAACGTGGATGAAGAATACAAATCAGAGGCTTGTCCAGAGTTTGTCAACACCTTTCTGCAAAATCATCGTGAAAGGCAGAAAGAATCAAAAAGATCTACGCAGCTACCCGATTGTGTTGCAGTAGTCTCAAACAGGGTCTCACATTTGAGGTCTGCGCCCAACAAAGGCAGCGGGCAAGAAACTGTCTTGAGATCCTTTGGCAAACAATCAGAAAAAGGTCAGGGAGGCTCATTGCATCTTCAAGCAGTTTGAAGCATGTCAATTCCTATCGACATCAATGGGCAAAGCATGGCAAATTAAGGCAACTTTCCCTAAACCAACCGTTTGTCCAGCTTCTACAGCTTCTAGTGAGTGTTCAGACTGGTCGCTTGGGGGCATGCTGAAAGATACGCCAGAAGTCTTAGTGTCCTAAGTAGTGCAAATGTAGTACTGGACTCGCAATCAAGAAGGTCGATCGGCTCACGATGAAACTGGTATCATCATGCAGAAACCTCCAGACTCCAATTGGTATTAATGTGCAGGAGCTAGCTAGATTGGCCTGTACCATCCTACACCAGCCAAGCGACACAACCAAAGCGAGTAAGTTGAGACTACCATCCTCTGCCAACAAGCAAGGAAAATAGTCAGACCTGGATTCAACCTGCATGTTTACTTTTCAGCAAAAGGGTGTGGCTTCAACACCACTTCCCAGCTTGCCCAATGCCACATCATTCTCGTCCTCCAACCCCACCATGGATCTGCATTGCACGATCCACAACGCGTTGTGTCCTCCAGTCAGAGTTTGGATCTCATTGGATCTGATTGGCAGGGATTTTCTGATTTTAATTTGTGCGATTCTGAGCCTACAAACTTTGTCTGATTCCCACGACCTCCTGTACTCTGGGAATGCTTCGATTCAAGTGTGAGAGATTGGAAATAATTGAATTTATGCGCTTGGAAGGTAGATACAAATCTGTCCGAAAATTGGTGTTTGCATTTGCCCGAGAAGGATGAGAAGGTGAGCCGTCTCGAGAGCACCGTCACGTCAAATATCAATTAATTTCAACTAACATAATTATATGTTATAGCATACTATACCTAATATAACATTATGATACATTAATTACGTAACTATATAACTGATATCAACTGGGCCGTCGGACATGCTAGGCACCACTGCCTTGGCAATACTTTTCTCAGCAAGGCTGAACGAGGACACGGGATCGATGGCAGTGGATGGAATTGGGTTCATGGAGGCGGAGGACGGCGATGAGATGAGGATGACACCGGACAATGAGGATCTGAATAGATCTGAAAAGAATGTCAAACTGATGCAGCTAGTGCATGCTACTGCAAGTTCCGCCCTTACTGGTCTGTGCTACACCCACCACAACTTCAGCACTCCCTCTGAGAGGTACGAGTACAGTAACATGACGCAATCAACACAGCAGAAAGCTCCGAAATGACAAGCCAAAAAGAATGAAAAGGCCAAATCAGATGAGCAGTCATACAATATATAACATCATACAACCACCTACACGTCGTATGAACCTGATCATGCTGTCTATTGCAGTAGGTCTTTGATCATGAAATATACCACAATGAAAGGAGATCAGCTGGTTGTTCTTGCGCTGATCCAGATCAGAGGATGGCATGATCTGATGCATCCACATAAAGTACATACAGACACTCGCTGTGTGTGTGACAGTCTGTGTGTGTGTGTCTGTGTCAGCTTCTCAAGCTGTAGGTGAATTCGCTACTCAGCGATTGTCAGTGTCTTTTCATGTCTTTTCTATACGTTATGTTGCCAAGCTGGATTCACGTATGATAAACCAGCCAGAATGCGCAACAAGCTCATGTACATCACTGTATGAATGACGCGAATTCGCAAACTCCAAACTGGCTCTGACTACTGTACTGTTCTAGGAATGGCCTTGGAAAAGACATCAATGGACTAGCTATTTTCTCTGAATCGGACGAAATTCTTCCCTGAAGTGAAATCAAAGTGTCTTTGGGTAACTTGAAGTACTTTGTGGCTGCTTCAAAGCCTCCTTTGCGTCGCTAAAGATGCTGCAACTCTCTGTCTGAGTTTGAAGTTAGCAGGCGCCTTCACCAAGCTCAAAAGTTTCCTCGTGTAGTGGTCAGTGTTGCCAAGCCTGTGCCAGCAGCGATCAGGGTTTCGTTTAGGACTTTCATAAAACATCATAAAACACAAAATATCGACACGCCCGTTGATCAAGACAATATTACAACTGGGGTTCCTTTTGAGGGTTACACAAGATATAAAATATCCCACCATGAAACAAGTGACCATCATCATCATCATCATCATCATCATCATCATCATCATCATCATCATCATAAACAACATCACCATCATCATCATCGTCGTCATCATCATCGTCGTCATCGTCATCATCGTCATCATCGTCGTCATGGTCATCATGGTCATCATCGTCATCATCGTCATCATCGTCATCATCGTCATCATCGTCATCATCGTCATCATCGTCATCATAGTGGTCGTGGTGGTGGTCGTGGTCGTGGTGGTGGTCGTGGTCGTGGTGGTGGTCGTGGTCGTCGTGGTCGTCGTGGTCGTCGTGGTCGTCGTGGTCGTCGTGGTCGTCGTGGTCGTCGTGGTCGTCGTGGTCGTCGTGGTCGTCATGGTCGTCGTGGTCGTCGTGGTCGTCGTGGTCGTCGTGGTCGTCGTGGTCGTCGTGGTCGTCGTGGTCGTCGTGGTCGTCGTGGTCGTGGTGGTCGTGGTGGTCGTGGTGGTCGTGGTCGTGGTCGTGGTCGTGGTCGTGGTCGTGGTGGTCGTGGTCGTGGTGGTCGTGGTCGTGGTGGTCGTGGTGGTCGTGGTGGTGGTGGTGGTGGTGGTGGTGGTGGTGGTGGTGGTGGTGGTGGTGGTGGTGGTCGTCGTCGTCGTCGTCGTCGTCGTTCGTAGTTCGTAGTTCGTAGTTCGTAATCATCATCGTCATGGTTTTTCCGGACGCTCGTTGGGAGTCCGGGCAAACCTCAAAGTCTTGCCGTAATACAATATCTTATACTGCCACTACTGGAAGTGATGTCTGTAGACCCATGCATGGTCATGGGAAATCAGCAGCGATTGTTCTAGATTTGACATGGTTTGATTATATTGTGCATGGGAGTCGTAAGTGCCAGTAGCTGGTTGCATTGGAATCCCGAAGCACCTCCTAGCTACAACCAGAGCAAGGCACAGTGTGGCCGTGTCCAGTTTAGAGACTTTATGATCCATGTAATTCAGTTTCTATAGACTATAGATCCAAATCTCAATTGATGTGGTTCTCGTAGAAGTAACATCGTCAAACTACAGTATGATCATGTCGATTCGAAAGAAACCGTCGTAGCAAACCACAGCCGTCACAGTTTAATACACAATCCAACAGGCCACAAGTGTGGAAAAACTTGTTAGGTCTGTTTACAGTAGATCATTTTTAGATCTTTTTGGGTCCCTTGTCCATTTTTGGATCCCTCATGATCCCGCATTGAGCACCGTGCCTGTCCATCCTGTCCGCTGCCTCCTGAACGAGAAGGCGCGCCTGTCCGCTGGACAGCGCAGAAGCTGCATGTTCAACGGAGAAGGCGAAAGGTGGCGAAATATGCATGCACGAACATGTCCGAGCATTACGATGGATTCATCTAATTTGCTGTATATATTTTTTTAGATATTGTGGTTGCGATCTAAATTGTGCCATCTGCAAACTCAAACGACCATTCTTCGCGAATAAAAAGTTTACTTGAAGCACTTCTTTGGTTTTGCCACCGTTTCGCTTTTTGTGGTCTCATCTGATCTGCGGAGCTTAATTCTGCCCCACTGACAAGTTAAGGGACTGCATTCTTCACAGCCCAGGACATGTAGACCTCTTTGAGAAAAAACAATCATGTCAACATTGTCTTCATTGACGGCATTCTAAACCATGCTTCGGGAATTGCCGGTAGAAAGGCTTGCGAAGAAGCGTATATACAAATGAAATCAAATGAATGTCAAGGATCACTCTAGCCACTTGTGACCTATACTGTACTGTAAATTACCGTATTACACCTTCACACAGAAAAGGGAAAACCATTGAAGCCCTACTAGTGGTTGCCCACATTTTGCGCTTTGTATTCAAGTCCATTCAAGTCCCACACCTCGATTACATTCTATTACTCTCTATTAAACCACATTAAAACTCTGTTACTTATGCTCAATTAAAATGTTTTCGTGGCTTCTTCTCGTCTTCACTCTCTTGCCTGGTCAATCTCTGCTCGACATTCTGCTATCTGCTGGACCTCAAAATCTGGCACTTTAGATACTTCACAATACTAGATCAACTGCAGAAAGTTCAGATGATTCGATGCCTCAGTATACCTTGACAACTTGACCTTATGCAGTGTCCTTAGTGTATGAATCTGTATGTGATCCATCTAAAACCATCCAGACAAATCTCAATTGTAGTCGAGTTGCTGACAGTTGACTATATTCTAAATTCATACAAAGGTCGTAACAGTTATGCCTGACTAGACGAGACAATGCTGCGATTCGCTTCATGCTTTTTGCACTTGCTCTGCTGGCTCTGCTGGCTCTGCTCAGTTTCGTGCAACTGAACCCATCTCTGAGAGCTTTTGTCCAAAGGCTTGCCGCGAACTTGCACGACCTGAGATGGGAAGTCTCGAATGACAATGAAAGCATTTCCTTGAGCCTCACTGCAAAAAAACAACACTTCAATTCAACAACACCCTTTTCTTTCAGAGTCCCATCTGGTTGGTCCACACATCTGGTCAAGCTTTCTGTATTGGTGATGTCTTTTTTAAACTATTTAGTATCTTTCGAAGGACAGACTAGTTACAGTACTAGTTTACTTCGTGTAAAAAGTCGGCAGACACTTGCGGAACAAATTGAGACATGCTGGGCCCCCGTCGGCACATGTGGCTCAAAGCACGTTCTGCCTGGTAAAGACATCTCTTCGTGTTTAGTACAACTGGTTCAAACAATTCTCGAAATGTGGAATGTCTTCCATGCACAACCTCACCTTAACCAACAAGAAAGAAGCTCGGGCCTTTCAAAGCAGCCACCACATTGTATTTGAAGCGCGTGACATTTCAATTGCGTAACAGCAACAAACATCAACAGACTAGCTTGAGACTTAGAACATCTTCTTAGAACTAGAATTCAAAATCCAAGAGCGACATGGTTCCGAAATCTCTTGTCGTTGGCCCATACTCCATGATGCCATGAGGCCACACCAGCCACCCACCACCAGACTTGTCCAGGCACCTGTCCGATCATGCGCATGCAGTGGTGTATGCCTGGCAGTTTTCCAGCAACAGACACTTGTCAGGGCCTATAGTTGTGGTATGTTGTGATAGTGTTTCTGGGGAAAATTTTCCTGGTATCTGCAGAGTCCTCCGACAAGTGTATGGGGCGTGACTTGTGACTGCATGCAAAAGGATGCAAAAGGATACAGAAGGTATACCGATGATCGAAAACCACTTGACGAGCAATCAAAAGGTCAAATCGCAGCATGATTGCTTCCAGGGCCACCATCTCGCTGTGAGACTGTGAGTCAAAAATTTGTCTTGATATTTCTGGATCGTTCCGGAGTAATTAATCCGGACATCTGGAAATTCTGGACATCGTTTGAAAAAATTTTTCCGCTTGGATCGGGGGTCGGACGGCTTGGGCCCTGATCTGGACCTTTTGACTCACAGCCATCCGTTGCCTGTCTGTCTGCCTGCCTGGCTGTCTGTCTGTCTGCCTGCCTGTCTGTGTATATACATTCTAAAGAACCAGCTAGCCAACCAACCAACCAAGTAACCAAGTGAGCAGCTAACCACTCAACTAGATCAACTAGTCTACATCATACATATATATTAATATATTTTATATAATATGAAGACTGATCCGGATTAAACACGTTTTGTATGTTTCTGTGAGATGGTCGCAGTTGGAAGGGTGACAGTTAACCAGCTCCAGATAAACCAGGCAGTCTGGAAGATTAGAATAGCGAAGCCAATCTCGCTCATAGAGTCATAGAGGACTAAATCTAGGAAATATCGAAGCAATAGTAGACATACCTCCAGCATCTGATCAAAAATCCGTTGGTGTTTCCGGAAGTTTCAATGGATGACATCACAACCAGCATCTGCAACACACCAAAGGCATCCAAAGGTAAACTAAAATGCCACTGTTCGGTTCGGACCTACGGTGCCCTGACTGAGGGCTCCGGTGCCCTGGCTGAGGGCTCTACGCCCTGGACCCAAGCGCAACTGGGCAATTTCAAATCCGCGGCCCTGGAAGGAGGACGTGGCAACCAGAGACAGCAACGTGGTGGCCGCTAGCGCAGTTACAAGTTTGCTACCCGCCATTCATTTGTCACACATTGTACATTGTCACATTGTTGAACAAATATGAACAAATAGTGAACAAATGATCTTGATGGGATCTTTTGGGTCCCGCCTCGCCCCATATCATGTTGGCCAACGGCACGCGAACATCCTGGAACACTCTTGCGTGATTTTGCACTGTGCACATGATAGGTTTTGCTGCTTCTATATCCTGGACATTCAGAAAATCACTACTGAAGCCTGACAGGACAAAGCGTGGTGTGGCGTCCTCGAAAAGAATCTCCATGTGGCCTTTGGGGCAATCGTCGTCTCCAAAAGTCTCCATGGGCCGAACCAGGGTGATGCCAGGGGTGTCCTCGGCTGCAGGAAGGGCACTGTCGTTAGGCAAACTGTCACCCCACGAACAATCCAGTCTCGTACAGTATCATCAACTTTGAAAAGACCTGTATCAGCTTTTGATTGTTTCGGCCTTCGTGCAGAACTCCAAAGGGTAGACAAATAAACCATATTAGTCTGGGGCAAATGATCAAACGATGGGGTGATAAAAAATAATACAAGAGAATCAAATACACAATTGCCTTGCAGTTTTCCATACTCTTCCTATGAGCAACTTCCATGGTTTGATATTACACAATATTACACATACATGCCCCTACTTTCCTTCTTTGATTCTGAGTGCAAAATTGAGTACTGTGCGAGTAACAGGTGAACTGTCAAACGACAGACTCTCAAGTTTCAATGGTCCAAAGATGTCCCAAGGAGCAAACCATTGGCACCAGGATCTGGGATTGAGATCTGTATGTCGCCGCATCCTTTGGGCCAGTCCTGTACAGTCACAAGGCACCAAGGCAGTGTCGTCTGGAAAAAAAACGATCTAGAACGATACATGCAAATTACTACAATACCGAGTCACAATGTGGCAATATTATGCAATATTTGGAAGACACAATGGCATAGCACTGAAGAATCTTTCGTAAATTGTTCCCTACTATTTTTTCATATTTGTTCAGCTTTCGCAAAGGCACGTCATCTCAGCATTCATACAATCACTGGGAGGTTTCGGAAGCTGCTCAGGTGAATTTTGCAGTAGAGTCTCGTTTGGCAGGTGGTCAGAAACTGTCACAAGCATGACGTTTTTTTCTTGCTGAGCTATTCAATGAGATACGGTTTGAAAATTTTTGGGCCTCGCCCTTACAACAAAACTAACGCAAGACTGCAGCGGATTCCAAAAATGATGTCCAAAGTTGGTACTGTCGAATGGCAAAGGTGCCATAGTGGTTCTGCTTGGTGAATTGACTTAAATCCTATGAATCTTTCTGGACGCTTGTCTTATTTGTCAAAAAAGTCTCTCTAGATCTGCTGTGTGCCCACCTGCCCATCAAAATCATGATCTTGCAGTCAATATTCCTCAAGGTAGAACAGGGGCAAGGCAGGGCCAGCAGTTGAAGGGAAGATAGTACTCTTTGTATGACTCCTTGAAGAGCTGCAAATGAGATCAAAATTGTGGCTTCTAGGCATCTTCCAGAAAATATCAAACAGCTCTGAGATCTTCCTCAATCATCACATTACCAGCTAGAGCTGACCGGAATCTGCAGGGTGAATTGTGGGTCAGTGAACTGGAAAAGATTCTGACAGAAACTGTCATGTCTTGTAACGAGTCTTGTAGCTTGGTTAAGTTATTCAGTTTTCAGGAGACTGTCGCCCAGCTTCCCAGCACCAGTGATCCAGTGCTTTCGGCCTTGGCTTGGCAATCCCTAGACATCCGTAACGACCAAATGTTGAACTTCCATGAAGATATCCAGAACTTCCCATATCCAGACGATTCTCCCGTTCAAATCTTCATGACTCTGAGATATATTGCAATTACTATCATTGTCTTGAGGCATCGATGCCATAGCCTTCCATACATTACTATACATGTTCAAATCCTTAACTGGCTTTCCTGACGTCTTTCATGTCAAACATGGATTATTGACTCCAGTTTTGATCTCAACCCATCTCATCACAGAAAAATAATGCGAAGAATAACATGGCCTTCATGCCGGGGGATCGTTCATGCTTTTCATCAATTGCCAGCTCTGAATAAACATCATTCATGCCAGCATTAATGGCAGTGTCCAGTGACTGACGACTTTCACTCACCTTGGTGACTGGCCATTAATGACCCAGTGGTCACCATCTCGAGTGATCATTGTCCTGCGACAAAGTTTGGTGAACCTGAATAAAGATTGATTCTAAATACCACAGTAGTGCCTAGTGCCTGCTGGCAACATCAAGTGCTTGTACACCATGAATCATGATAATAATACAAACTCTCAGAGGAATGGGGTAAGAGATTCTCAAATAACGTCAAAGCTACCAAAGGAGGATGTTCCAAATTTGCATAGCCCTGCGATTGCAGCACCTTGGGATAAATGAAGCCATGAGCAACTCTGGAAGACTCTGGAAGACTCTGGACTCTTTTTTTCCATCTTCTGACACCCCACTGCAAACCTCCTTGAACAAAACAATACCAAGTATTATAGTAGAAGATGTATATAAATATATAATATATATTTATATATAATACAGTATAACAAAATCACGTAGTGTCTGTCCTGATGTTTGTGGCATCACTGCTGGCTACAGCAGGTTCAGTCATAGCCTCAGGGCGGTCACTTGAAGGTATGAAGGCGACACAGGGGCAAAGAGAAGTGACTTGACCTTGCAGATCCTTGAAGCCCTTTTTCATCCTTTTTCTAATTTGTTAGACTCTATTTCATGGATCCCATGCTCGCAAGAATCCTTTAGAATCCATGGCTGCATCACTAGGAAGCAGTGTGCGCAGCCTGCCATCCTGAAAGTTTGCTGCTAAATATTGCGGATGCATGCCAATATGATACACGTCGGTGCAACTAAACGTCAACATTCGCGTGACCCTGCCAAGTGAAAGCCTTGGAGTCCTTCCCAAGGCGAATCGACAAATGTTGAAACTAGTACCTATATGTACCTATAGAGGTCTCAATCACTTCAGATTCTTTAGGGCAAGGATAGAGTTGACTTGAAGGCGCTTTGATGTGCTTTGCAAGTTCCATGCCTATCAATCTAAGCAGTCAAACTACTGTAAATGTTTCGATCTTTCGTCGGTTCTTACCAAAAAACATATCGTATGCTGCATACTATACATATAAGTCTCTACACAAGCACCTGAAGCACATGAGTCAAGCAGACTTGTGACGGATCCGGGATAGGGTTTGTGGAAGGGTCGGCAACTATGACTCCAGCATAGCACGATCGGATTTTGGCATCCAGCAGAGGCTCCTTGGAAGCGTCATTTGCTGGCCGCATCTCAACGTATATGCCAAGTCAAAGCAAAAGGAAACCGATGGCATTCGATGGGAACGCTCGGACTATCCATATCTCCTCCAATCACTATTCCAGTCTTCACACAGTAGATGTGATAAGCCCGTATCAACTTTACTATAGTATTCGGCTTCGACAGAAAGTCAAGGCCATCACAAGCCACTGCTTCTTCTGCTCTTCCGTGCCAAATCTCGCCAGAACCTGTCGCACTCACGGCAAGAAAAACTGGCAGTGAATGACTCAAAGTAATTCAGGGTTACTGTACCGAACTTCGGCGGCAAAAAATATGTTTTTTTTCTGAATGCAAACGGTCAGTTCTCAAGGGGCAAACATACGGTATAGCAGAACAGCAACTTGTCCAATACATTTCCTGACACAAGAGCGCTGAGTTCTCGAATAACAACGAGAAACTCTTTTTTTAGACCTGCCTCCATGTTGCCGGTATCTGGACTTGCACAGTTGCAAGCCTGGCGAATGAGCTACATGCCTTTCCTATCCTTTTCTGTCATTTTCTATCCCTTTCTTTCCTCTACAAATAGATCTGGAGACTCTGGAGACTCGTACCCTGGAAAGCTCTGAATGAAATCCTGAACATCAAATGTACCTTTGTCGAATCCATTGCATGCCATGCCATCATCTGTTCCAGCATGTTCCAGCATATTGCAGAATCTGTCTGTATCATTCTGTATCAATCTATATCTGTAGTCCCAGCATATACCACACCTCGGCCGCAAACTCGGCGTGGTTTGAAGTGCCCATGATTTCACAACCTGACGATCGCTGCGCAGACCCTCTCCTAAGGCAGCTTACGGCAGCTTTGACGCCGAACTCGGAAAGTCCACTGGTCATAGCCTTGAGCCCTCGGTGAGTTCTCACGTTCCAATTGAGCCATTGACATTTGAATCATTTGAACACCCGGGTTCACTCCCATTGGCTCCGCGCCGCTTGGTTCCCGTGAACGCATCAACTATAAATCCAAAATTCGAACAGTAGTAATCACCTACTGTACCAGTAGTAATTCTAAGAGGGTTGCTGTACCACTGAGTTCCACGCAATCTGCGTACCTCAAGACATCTCTAGCACTACAATGCAGCTCAATGAAGCTTCAAGCACGGAGAATCTTTGGAAGCATTGCGGCTTGCAAATGCGAAACGACAGCTAAAGTCTGGCCGAGTTGGCTCCAGCCAAAGCTAGCTTTGATAGCCACAACATGCCACAACCGTGCTTCAGTCAAGTTGCTGCAGGTTTGTTAGACCACCACCCTTGCGGCCCGCAAGTTGAGCAGAATCCACAGGCAGAAACAAATTCCTCAGTGAATGGATGACTCTGGGGACGAATCTGCTTCCAGGTATCTGTCCTTTGTCAAGAGATGTCAAGAGTCAATGAATGTGTTCCAGAGTTGGAGTTTGTGGGTGTTGCGAGACTGTCGCGGTATAGATCAGGTTCTATGGATCTCTGAACTTTTCCTGCCTGATCCACAAGACTTGGATAAGAAAAGACATCGTGACTGTTCGTGTTGTTTAAGTCAACGACAATTTGAATGTACTTCTTTCTTGGAACGTCCATATAGGTGAGACCTATTCATGGTCTTGTTGCAATGCTGAAGCATTTCAATAATCTTAACCCTGATTACAGTAAAGAAAATCTAGTTTTCTATAATATAGGGTACCAGTTTAATAGTAATTTATCACTGCCTTAGGGGTGACCCCACCCCCTTAATAAATAAATCAAGTGAGTTTATGAAGGCAGAGTTTATATTAACGCTCATTGCCAGCATGCGCGGTCCATCCGATGCTGGACTACTGAGTCTGATGATCTGCACAAAACGAGGTTTCCTGAAAGGGTGATGTTTGAATTTCAGGATATTATACATGGATATACCGGGTATATGATATACCCATATTGGATGCCACACTTGAAAATAATGGCCGAAATGGCCAAGCAAGTGAGGTGCTTTTCAGACCCTGCCCATTGAGGTCCACACCAAAGCCCTCGAGCCTGCGCTCAGAATCCCACGCTCAGAGATGGTGCATGGTGAGTTGCCAAAAGAAGATGCATCCCCAGTTGCTCCAGCAACATGCAATTATTGCAAGTTCATGCCAAAAAGGATGCGCGCTACGATAAGCAAACATAGGGGGTGCCCACCCCAAAATATTTTTTTGGAATTATTTCAAGGTGCTTGTAGTTATGGGGTACCTCAAAATAATTTTTCCCAAAACAGTTCAACCACCTCAAAATAATTTCCTTACAAAGG
>BGPT01002422.1:40996-59484 GCA_003297045.1 Symbiodinium sp. clade C Y103 | reverse complement strand
GCGTTGGATGCCTCTTTCTATCCTAGTGGCATGTAGACCTAAGGTATTGTTGCCAGAATACTGCAGTTGATAACCCAAGTCTGCTGCAGATTGTTTGATTGCAATGGATTGACCTGGAACGCATTGTTGCACTGCATGTTGAACCTGACGGGCATGTGCATTGCATGTGCTCCAACACCATGTTTTATTCCAATCTATTGCAACACCTGCGGCATTGGTGATCTCCAGAGTATTGGAAAGGGCATGTTTGTGGTCTGAAACATCTGACAACACCCAGGCCCAATTGTCTGCATAGGCTGACAAGACAGCACCTGGCCCATCTGTGAGTCCCTGGCGGACATGCGCAACCCAGGCAGTGGCTGTGCACAGCATAGCAACTACGCTCNTGGCCCATCTGTGAGTCCCTGGCGGACATGCGCAACCCAGGCAGTGGCTGTGCACAGCATAGCAACTACGCTCCATTGATCGCCTTCTGGAAGGCCGCAGGTGCCCTGACCAGCAGTGAGAACCTGATTTTGTAGCAGCCAATGTCTGGTGAGGCCCTGCAAAGACTTGATCCACTGAACCAGGATTTCACGTGGGATGCCAAGTGCCAACATGGCATGGAAACAGAAGTCCCACCGCAAGCAGTTAAAGCACTTAATGAGGTCAAGAGTCAAACCGGACTTTGATCGATGTTGTTTCCTGNAGTGCCAACATGGCATGGAAACAGAAGTCCCACCGCAAGCAGTTAAAGCACTTAATGAGGTCAAGAGTCAAACCGGACTTTGATCGATGTTGTTTCCTGGCTTGTTCAATCAAGAATTGTGTGATGTATGCAGTGGCTGTAGCTCCCCTTCCTGGGAGGAGCCCTGTTACTTCAAGAGGAACCCAAGCACAAAGCACTTTGGTGATCTGTATCGTGACAGCAGCAGCCCATACACGATAAATCTGGGGCAAGAGTGTGATTGGGCGTGTTTGGTTGGACATGGGGATACCCTCGGTTTTTGACAAAGGGCAAACAAGCCCNAGCAGCCCATACACGATAAATCTGGGGCAAGAGTGTGATTGGGCGTGTTTGGTTGGACATGGGGATACCCTCGGTTTTTGACAAAGGGCAAACAAGCCCATGCATAAACTCCGCAGGGAAGCCATTGGAATATGTGGCAAGGATTTTGGCAAGTGAGTGAATGAAATTCCATGGCAACATCTTGAGCTCCTGTGCACTTATGAGGTCAGTGCCCCTCGCAGACTTCGGCTTCAATTTCTTGATGGCAAGTTTCCAAGCTGTTTCATCAACTGGGTCAATGGAAATGGCAGGGTGAGGTGGCACATGAGAAAACAAAGTCTGCAGTTCCGGAGGGCAAGCTGAATGCACAAAATCCATATTGTCAACATCACGTTGCCAAATTGGTTGCCAGAATTTATCTAACTGCTTTGCAACATCACCAGGATTCATGAGGAACTGGTGTTGGGAAACAGTGACTTCTTCTTGCTCCGTGGCAAATGGCTGAGTACTTCGCACTAAACAACGGTGAGCATCAAGTTCCAAAATGGCACCTGTCTGCTGGTCGATGGAAATGGGGTATCTGGCGTCAAGTTTTTCAAGGNTGAGTACTTCGCACTAAACAACGGTGAGCATCAAGTTCCAAAATGGCACCTGTCTGCTGGTCGATGGAAATGGGGTATCTGGCGTCAAGTTTTTCAAGGTCAGCGGAGTCCGCAAAAAGTTCATGATGTTGGGGATCAGCACCAGCAACAATCATGGCTTGAAAGGATATATGCTGGCCAATTTCAAAAACACGAGGCATTCCAGGACCCCGGACAGTGGCAAAGGCCTGTTTATTGTTACCACTNAACAATCATGGCTTGAAAGGATATATGCTGGCCAATTTCAAAAACACGAGGCATTCCAGGACCCCGGACAGTGGCAAAGGCCTGTTTATTGTTACCACTCCGGTCAAGTGATCGCTCATATTCCTTTTTTCGCAGGTAAATGCGTTCATCACTACGCAATGCTGCTTCTGTGTGGAATTTGGCAATTTGTAGTGCATCAAAAACCCAGGCCGCGGTTGGCATGGGCCACGCAGGCCAAGTGGTGCCTGGCCACTCCGCCAGCCAGTGCAAAAAGGGGGCACCGAATGCATGAGATTTCAGGACAGCTTTCCACTCCAACAAGAGCTCTTGATTAGTTTTTTGGGAGACGTGAACCTCTTTTTCTGTTTTTGCAAGTCGTCTGGCAAGCGACTCAAGCCTGCGAACTTGATGGACTTTACGTCTGGTTCCCAAGGTCAGGACCTCTGTGGAGGGTTCATATGAACCTGAGTTGGCCTTTTTCACTGGTGACATGACTGGGCATTTGATGAGTCTAGCGGGTTGACAGCGGCCGCGAAAAGATTTATCAAGTCTGGGACGATTGCCCTGCCCTTTGGTGAGCATCGCATGCACATTTGCTTCTACTGCTTGACCCCAAGTTTCAATAGTGGTGGCTTTGGCAAGGTCACCAGTATCATCTTGCATTTCGGCCCATGCCTGATCTGCAATATCAAGTTCCACCAAGGAACGAGGGAATTTCAAGTGGTAGGCAAACAGTGTATGTCCTGGTAGGGTGATGCTAAAGGTTACTGGTCTATGGGTGGCAAGCCAGGTACTTTCCAAGACCTCAATGTCTGTGACCAGCGGTGCTAAACTTGGGGAAACAATGCCGTTATCAGGACGTGTGGCTTTGTGACATGTGAAGGGCATGTCGCAAGAGTACAATCGCTGATACAACTGATCCAAGGTGCGGCATCCTCTGGATTCCAAAAGGTCCCAGGAATGGAATTGGNTGACATGTGAAGGGCATGTCGCAAGAGTACAATCGCTGATACAACTGATCCAAGGTGCGGCATCCTCTGGATTCCAAAAGGTCCCAGGAATGGAATTGGCCTATGTTCATGTTCATGTCGCCCATGATCACAAAAGGAAGTGGGATTCTGTCAATTTGTTGCAAGGCCAAAGACAGCAGGTCACTGTTATAGTCAACCGCACCCGGCTGGCAAATTGGTTTGCAGTACAACACTACTACTTGGCAATGGGACTGGCCCATTTGGATGATGCTATGCATGAATCTTGTAGTGCCAGTCCAAGATTCTGGGAGTTGCAGCCTGGCTGGCCGGGCAGCTACTGTGGATAGCATGGCAACACCAGAGGCTTTGCCTCGTTGACTAGTGTGTCCTGCTGTCGTGGTCAAAGGAGGAACTGGGGGGCCCCAAAGGACCTTTGAGATGGGACGCATTGCATGGGCAAAACTGGATTGGACATTTTCTGTGGCGGCGGTCTCTGAACAGGATATGACATGAGCACCTACTTTTTTGCAAAGGTCACGGTAGGTGTCTGCCTTCCTGGCGATGCATGTTGGATTTGTTATGCAGAACCTAATTAACTGGCTGGAAGTGCCTTGCGGCCCTGGATGATCTGCCTCTCCAAAACGAATGGACACTCCTAACATGGGACGCCATGCTGAGATTGCAACACTGGGTCCTACACTGGCAAAAACTGGGAAACTGTCGAATGCATGACTTGGCAAAGTCAAAAGCAGGCCAATGGCAAAAAAATGAAAAAGGAAACGCATGCTATCAACTTGACCAACACCCGGTCTTTGTGATGGCAATGTCAAAAGTTGGCAAATAGATTGGTGCACCTGAGCAAAAAACCAGAGACACACGGTCAACAACGGCGGCATCAGGTGCAACAGGCCTGCTTTGAAGGTATGTCAGGAACCTTCACTCATGTCATCTTCGGCAGTTTCTGTCTTCTTTCTCTTGGGCTTTGCTTTCAAAAGATTCTTGATCTCCGCCATGTTCGCGTCAAAGGTTTTAGACTGCGCTTGCAAAGCTGCTGCAAAGGAATGATCAAGCTCTTTCTTGATGTGTCCAAGGCGCTCATCAATGTGTGCATGAATGGCTGCGTCCCGTTTCTTGTTTTCAAGCTGCAGGGACTCAATGGAGGCAGTTTGGTTTGCTGTGCTCAGATTCAAGTGTTCAACGGCTTCTTCCAGCTTGGCAAGCCTATCGGATTGTTGGGCGAACTGTTGTTCTGTTGGTCCAACCTGGGGACCGGTGGCAGTGGTAGCAGGTGTCAGTGGCAATGCATTTGCTCTGGTCCCTGAATACTTTGCCCAAGGGTCTGTCAACAATGGTCCAAATGGTTGGGTGGAGGGCTTCGATTGCGAGGCAACAGGTCTTGGGCCTGCAATGATGGGATTCACCTGAGGCAATGATCGGCCAGTCAATTCACGGATGAGGATGGGATTGCTGTTGAAGTGGAGAGGCCCATTAGGGGGAGCAACTCCTGAACCCACGACCCAAGCACGTGGGCCCAACGCACGCAGCGGCTTCACTTTCCAAGATACATGCCCTGCCCATGCCTCAATCATGGTCTTGGTGACTCCGAATGGGAGACTTTCAATTTTCCAAGTCCTGGAAGTATCGATATCCTCAGGAAGTGGTGTCGATGGAAAAAGTGCAGTCCAGGCAGTGTCAAAGGCAGCTTTC
This sequence comes from Symbiodinium sp. clade C Y103, assembly GCA_003297045.1. Taxonomy (NCBI): domain Eukaryota; class Dinophyceae; order Suessiales; family Symbiodiniaceae; genus Cladocopium; species Cladocopium sp. clade C. The sequence goes on along the minus strand of BGPT01002422.1, from coordinate 54,970 downwards.
GGAACTCTCAATGCCAGGCGTCCTTGTTGTTTAAGCAAACCTGCAGACTCTGGAATCTTCGTGGCCAAAACAGTGGCCTGCTGCATGTCTACAGAATTGCCCAACCAAATGATTCTCCACTTTGGATTGGGCTTTCCTTCTTTGGTCTTAGGACACAACCACAAAGAGTTGAAGCCACTAAGCTTGAGAAAAGGCCCAAACGAGTCTTCTTTCATGAGGCAGTGAATCTGGATTGACGTGGCATCATTCGGGGTCGTAGGCGTACGCCCCTTTCTGAAGGATTTTCCCCATGCAGAAATCAGGATGTCAGCTGCGCCTGGAAATTGTCTGAGGCATTTGAAGGGATTCTGAATGATTTCTGACCATTGATCCGGCCAATCTTCTTTCCACCACGTGACTGAGGTCAAAATGGTATCATCTGCGTTGATGTTGTGGCCATCACCTGTTTGCAACTTGACTTTCTTTTCACCACATTGGATCATGCAACACGCCACAAGTACGTTGCGTCCCTGTTCATCGGTGCATGGAAGTGTGATCTTGGAATTTGGCAGTGTCGTTTCAATTGGAAGATCTCCAAAAACCAAAAGAATGAGCTCGTCCTTTGAAAGGATCTCATTTTGTCTCAACCAGGGAATGGCAGTGGCAGGAGTACACATGTGATGTCCTTGCAAATGACCTCCAAATTTGTGCAAATGCATGGAGGGTGATCCGTCTTCGTTTGTCAAAACCCCATCCAAAGCGCGATAATTTTCTGGGTTTGGCAATACATCAAGTTTCTTGCGTTTTGTCGTAGCTGTGGCTTGTGCAGCTTTGGCAGGGTTAATTTTCGGCAGTGCAATGTCACAAGCAGCAAGAAAATCACAAGTGAGCTGGTATCTTCTCGTCAAGTCAGTGACAAGGATTTTGGAGAGTTCTTTTTGTCCTACTTTCGTCATGACAAGGTCAATGGTCTTCGAAGTCCAAGAAAGGTCATGGCCTTCATCCAGCAAGGAAGCTGCCAAGGCATTCTTGACTTGAGTGCGATGTCCCGCCTTGGTACCTGACTCAAACCCTCCTCCTCGAAGTTGCAGGATCAAGTGAAAAGTGCCAGGTCTCAATTGAGGTAGTGCATGGGCATCTGCAACAGTGAAAGAAGGGAGTTGTTGAGATCCCTGTGTCACGATCCTGAATTTTGCATCTTCAAATGCCATACCCGAAACACTGTGAAGGCACTGCTGAATGGTCGCAATAGTGATGGTCGATGGCAGAATGCCTGCCCATGCCACTTGTCCAAAAAGTTTGACTCTGACTGGCAGTCCGTTTGTTGTCTGCAAGGTTGTCAAAAGTGCTTGGAAGGCTCTGGACTTTGTTAACGACACGAAGGCCTAGAAAGGTCAGATCATCATGATTCAAAAGACTCATCCAGAAATGCCCAAGCAAGTCTCGGTGATGTTTTGAGCCATGCAAGATCATGGTCATCTGGAATCTCGTGGGCACAGCTATGTATTCCGTTCTGCAGTTCAAGGCAGCATGAAAAAACTTGGCAAGGCTGTTGGACAAGGCGCATGGCTTGGACAAACTATATCCGTGCAAGGCAAGATGTCCTGGAAGACAGGTTGGATTTGGGTTCCGAAAAACTTCATCTCCAAAAATGTCAAACAACTTACCATTTCCTCGATCAGCAAAAAAGGCAAATGCTTCTGAGCAGGGCGGAATGGCAAAAGTGGCATCTTGGCATCGGATGATCTGTAGGTGGCTCTCGATGTTCACGTCAATGGGAGCTTGATCGCATGGAATCAGGATGCGGGTTGAGTCTGATGTGTCCTCATGTGCTGGCAGGATCATGAAGGCTTGGTTCCAAATGTGCACAATTTGCAAGTCTTGTTGACCTTGTTGGATCCAGATTTCATAGGTCAATCCACTCACGCAAAGCTGCGTCTTCTCAAAAACTGGGAAGGGCACTGTTGGCGGAATCTGCTCATGCGAATCAGAAGACATGGTGTCAATGGGCTGAAATCCATCGATGGTCCAGAGAAAACCTACTGGAATGCTGCCGTCAATCAAACCATCCTGAAACGTTTCAATGTTCGACTTCTGCAGGGCAGTGATTTGAATTGGATGCATGGCAGCAATGATACCTTTGGCAGTGTGGAATGTGTGAAGTGTGTCTACTGTGATCCTCTGGCTCAGAAATTGCGCAATGATCAGTGAGGCATCAAGAGTGTCAGGCACTTTGCGCAAACAATTCAGCAAATTGACCATTCCTACCAAAGCATGTGGGACACAAATTTGGTTGCCTAGATGCTTATAGGCCGTCTCGAAAGGGATGGACAAAAATTGCTGATTCTGTACTCCATGCATGAGCCACAATTCAAGCGGATGCCAATATCTGGGTCCTCGGGACGGATGCATGAGAAAATGGTTCAGCAATCCACGTTCTTCCAACCAAGATTCCGAAAAACAGTGCTGTGATCCATATGAGGCCATCAAAGTCTGAATTTTTTCCGATCCATCTGTACATCTTGAAAGCAGCACGGCTTCTGGTGAAATCATGCGACGCTTTGCTGGTGGGAGCATGTCATGTCTGGCTGAAAGTCTCAAAACATCTGCACCGGGAAAGAGCGCTGCATCCAAAAGATCATCACTGAGAATGGTCTTCCAAGTCTTAGGATTATGCCCTCTATCCGGTTTCCACATGGTGAAAGGCACAGGTGAAATGGCACTGTCACTGACCCTAATGGCGACAGCAATCCATTGGGCACGTGAAATTGGCGGCACATCGGATGCATCGATTGTTTGAGCATGGTGAATTGCATATCCAGCCCAACGCAAGGTTTGGATCAACAAGCGGTAGTGCTCATGGGCCGGAAAAGCACTTACTTGTTCCAAACCAATGACACGTGGCCTAAGCAGCTTGCAGACTACGATGGCACGGAAAATGAGCTGGCCAAGTTCGGAGCAAATGCCTGTGCTGGAGCCAGCAGAACTCCAAGGCTGGCATGGTGCTGATATGAGCACTGCATCAGCTTTCCATGCGCTTGCAATTTCAAACCAATTGTTCCCTGCGATATCAGTGTGCACCACAAGGTTTCGGTGAACACTGGCAAGGGCAGGATCAACTCGTGTCATGCCATTCACAATTGGGACACCGTGGCTGATTGAGTATGCATGTGCGGCTTCCATGTCAATTTCCAAGGCCAAAGTGGCAAAGTCAAGGTTGCATGTGTCATGAATGTGTGAACAAGCCGACATCCATCCACCAACACCTCCAGAAAACATTTCGATCACTCGAACAACTGGGGCTTCATCTTGCATCAACGGCATTGGAATGGTCAAGCGATCAACCTCAAAGTCCATGAGTATGTCCTGAGGCATTGTGTTCACCTGAAACAAGATGTACTTAGTACCTGGAATGGGTGGAGATTTTGCAGAATCCCACAAAAGCGTCATGGCATTGGGCTTTCGGTCGGTCTCAAATTTCAGGAAATCCCTGCTAATACAGGAAGAGCTGATTCCTTCTGGATGCCATGCTTCAAAGGAAAACTTGTTCTCCCCAATCAATTCCAAATCACTAGCCACCAGGATAGAACGCTGTTGATAAATGAACCCATCACTCAACCAGAAGTCCATCTCCTGAATCATTTCCCTCCATATGTCAACCATTGCTCAATTCGAGGGACACGCAATGCCCTACAGGTTCGCCACGTGAAGGCTTGAGCATCAAACCTTGCTGAAATATGCTGAAATTATTTGGCTGGTGGAATGCAAGTACCCCCACCCCATGAAATTATTTTTCATCCTGGGTGTCTGAAAATTATTTTAGGGTGCCTTGAATCAATGATGTCGAATTATTATTTTGCCTCGGGAAGAGGCTACGGGTGCATAAATTATTTTGCTATGATGCTTGCTACAGTAGCTGATGTTAACATACATATTATAGACAAAAATGGAAATTATTTCGTGAAAATTATTCCAGAACCAACCCCCACCTCAAATTAATTTCCTAAGGTAGGACGCATCAAAAAGGAATAAAGTGAATAAAGGATACATCATACAAGTGGTACATCTATGCATCTGTCAAACTTGCGCTTATCCTACATCAATGTATATATATATATATGATACTATATTATGTTTAGATCAAGTGTACAGGACCTACAGGATATCTTGTATAAGGGAGAGACAGAGAGAGGACTCTGGGTGTGTTCTGAATTTGCCATAATGTTTCACTCAAGACTTGGGGAGCTGCAATGAATTTGACTGGATTTTGGGCATTTTGCATCCGATGTCTGCCGATCCACCTTTAAATATGAGCGCGACAATCTGATAACGATCGATCTATGGAGATGTCAATCGCGGAAAGTCAGAATCTTACATTCTTAGAAAATGTCGCAGAAAATCATTCTGGAGAGTTTGGCAATGAAGTCGGATGTTTTCTGAACGACAATGCAACATGTCCTTGTGAAATAGGAACTGGAGAAGAGACTGCCCTTCTAAAATGGGGACTGGAGAAGAGACTGGAGGAAAGAGTGAAGTATTTGGATTGGAAAAGGTTTGGGAACAGGCGCGTTGATTCATCTGCATGGTGTTGCAGGTCTATAAAGTGGTGGCTCCCAACACAGCACAAGTACTGTCTATATATATTCTATAAAAGTCTTTCTATGTGCTATCTTTCACAGTCTGACAGTGGAAGCAGAAATGAAACATTGCGATAATGAGGTAAACACAATATTTGGTCTCTATTGCAGAAAACGTAGAATTATGGAATGTCCAAAAATCAATGACATGCGAATTAAATGCAGAATTGCAAATCTGGTGAACGGTTCTATGTGCGCGTTTGTTCTGGCTGACTTTGTTTCCACACCTCTCAGGTAGCTTTTGGTCATGAGTTCTTTGGATACATTCCAAACACAGCTTCAAAGCACAAACTAAAATGGTCTTTTCAAATCTTTACCAGCTATTTTCTTTCTATTTTACATCAAAATACGTTTCCCTCAACTTGGCTTGGAACACTTGGCTTGAACGCAGTTGCACTCTCCTATGCTGTCTTACGCAGTGATTTGATGTGATGTGATATGATGAGGTATTGCCATGTATTTCCTAGCAGAAGGAAAGCAAAGACAATGATTGTATGGGTATGTGTCCAGAGGCTCTCAAGGTTTGTACTGCATGATTTTTTTGGAGTCCTTTCACTTAATGATCTTCGGAAAGGCTGTGGAAATGGATACGGAATGATACGGGTGTGCAAGTCAAATACTTCAGCTACACGTTTGAAAGATATTGACAGTCCCAACATGAAGGCAATGAATTAATGGATGGGCACGGGTCTTGTCCATTACAAGGACAGCAGGTTTGTACTGTATGTCTGCATTGACATGGCTGCATGTGTGTGTGTGTGTTCGTACCTAAGGGGGAACACAGGGACAATATAATAGTTTTCAAAAATGTGAATACAAACAGCACTGTCCTGTTCCTGTACGCACATATACATGTATAATATCTAGATGATGCCTCATGATACTACATCATATACTATATCGACCTAGATTGTATAATTTACTAGATTGATGAAGTATCATTATGTCGGAATTCACCAGATTTCGATATTTCGTACATACAGATGTAAAGCTTTTACTGAAGTACATCTGAATATGTTTTAATGAGTCTTAATATGTCTTAATGATATGACACGTGTGACACGTCATGTACGAGTCATGTATGAGTCATGTACATGTCACATATGCCATTGGAAGACGTCTCATGTACGTTGTACAATGTTGTACATGTCAGGGTGTCCTCGGGGCTCGGGTGCCTTCGCCTTCTCTCGGAGCTCGAAAATGATCTGCGGTTGTCTCCAGTGACTCGGTCCTTTGCAGCGGATGTCCTTCACCTGAAAACAACGAAACAAACACGAAGAACGAAACATGGAACAAAACAATCTGTAAACTAGTTTCAACATGTTTCAGCATGTTACAGTAGGTCCGTCAATGCAAATATTCGGAGCTTGCGCAGTTCAAGTCTTGCTGTACTTCCAGTATCTTAAGACATGGTCAACTTTGCTTGGTTGACTCAGTTTGTTTTTGCATATGTTTGCTCTCTTTTCTCGTATTTCCGGAAAGGATCTTTGAGATTCACCGAGAAAATGCAGTCTGTTTACTTGCTCTTCTCCGCGGAAAAACCTCAGCCCGCATGATCATAAAGTATCAAATGTTTGGTCCCATGTGTGTTATGATCTCTGAACATTTCGAACATCTCAACTCTTGATATGATTCGTATTTGATTCGTATCATTTGTTTTCCATGCCAGGCGCCTCCTTGACGTGCCGCAGCTCGTTTGGGTAAATCCTGCGCATATGCGACAGTGAATGCTGATGGTCGTCGACTCACAATTTTTGACATCTTTGAAGGAAATGCTATGCCATTATGCAATAATCATAACAAATACATACAAATACTGTAAGAAACAAGATCCACATTTGCCCAGTCAAGCCAAGCGATTGCAGCAAACAACAATGTGACCAAATATGAGCAGTATCCAGTGATGCTGTTTTGGAGAGTCCTCTCAACATGCACTTCCAACACTTTCGCTTGTATAAAGAGTTCTCTCAACGTTGCATGGACATGCAGACAACATTTGGTGTTCGATATTGTTCGATCATTGCAACGAATCACATAATTTGAGACGAGATGCTCGGTCTTCATAAAGTCCCAGAGATTTTCCTTGAAAAAAGTCGATCTCACTTGCATGCCACGTTACCACTTACCACTTGTTCCACAAGGGGAAGCACTGACATGAAAGGTTTCGACGGATTCGAGAGGTTTTATGTCGGGAACGGCATTGAACAAATTGATTTCAGCATCTTTCAGCCCAAAGCAGCTGACCTTCAGCGCCTCAAACTGTTTAGGGTCCATGGCGAAGTAAATTTGGCAAAGTGAGCTCTTCTTTTTACAGATCACCCGAAGTCAACGCGGAGTCAAAGTCCGAGAAACAATGAGAATCATCAGATGATATCAGATTCCGTGGATGATGAGCTCTCTGCCTACATTGCTTGAGTCTCCCGTACATTGTACTACAGTATCTAATTTCAGTGCTCGGTTGCCACTGGTCTTTGCTGTGGCATCCGTCCCATCAGTATCCGTCATGTCTGTGTGTGTGTGTGCATGTGCACATCTAGATACGTCTGGACGTAAAACGACCACGAGCTGGATACATCTAGATACGACATAATTCAACATCTTTCTGCTGGATTTCGGCAGTCCTGCCATTGGGGATCTGATCTTATTCAGGATGGGTCAGAAAATATTGACCTTGAACCGTTGACCTAACTTGGACCTGCCGAACTTGTTCGATTGACAAACCTCTGAACTTTGTGGCAGCAAAGCTGCCTTACGCTTTTGAGCCATGTAGAGCCATGTACAGCCACAAGAATGATCTCCCCAGCGGCTTCAACTCTTTGCAACAGATTGCAACAGTAAGTCTCCCAAATGGCGTATAAAATTGATGTGCTCGAGTGTGTTACTGGTAGGTGCACGTCTTGGGAGTAGGCCAGTGACGGCTAATGTACTGTTGTCTCAAGAGAAGTGATTCGTTCATGTTGTGTTCACTTGTTACGTAAGATTTCTTGCTTTCTCCTGCTGCTTCTCAATAGCTTTCAACTTTCAAGCGATGCAGAAGCAACGGCTTGTAAAACAGAGTAGCATTTTACGTACTTTCTAGAGTATCTGTGTGCAATGTGTCATAATGCGCTATTCAGTTATTCATCGTTTTTACATTCTTGTTTGTTCGATCCTCCCAATACCCTCCCAATACCCCCCCCATGCCTCCCCATGCCTCCCATTCTGAGGTACCCCGCAGCTGTTTTGCTGAAAGCAGCGGCTGCCATGACCACAGGTATAGGATGGTATAGGCTTACAAAGCATTACAAAGCAAGGTTCCATTTACTAGACAAAATGAACCTCTGTCACATAGAGTCGTATTATTCCATGGCATTCCATTGTGCATCCATGGTATTCCTCATCTCTCCTGTACAATCCGTCAACCCTGTTCCCAATGGATCCCGATGGACTGTCATCTTGACTGAGACAGAAGTCTGTGGAACTAGGAAAGAACAAGTCGCATTGAACGCGGATCTGCTGTCTGCCCTCTTAGTTAGGGGAAGCCAACATCTCATCACATAAACTGAGATTGAAGTTGAGGTATTAAGTATATCTGTTAAGTACTGCTCTTTTGAAGCCAAAAAATATCGAACAGCTGGATTCTGATGTGGGACGACGCCTCTACTCGAGGAAATTCCCTGCCGGATATTGGCTGCAGCATTTCAGACATGACAGTTGCTCTTCTATGCAGTCAAAACATGCAAAATTGGTCATGCTATGATTCCTGTTTGGCACTGCACATCTTCATGAAGCGAAATTGTATTTTGATGTATTTTGTAAAAATGTAGCGCGCCCCCAAGCAAACACTTCTCGGTGCCTGCTTGTGGTCGAGAATCAATTGCACCAACTTCGCATTTTGCGAAGGCTGTGCCAGTCATTGACAGATTGAAGGATGGCACCTTTCTGTTCCTGTGGGTTTTGGCGAAACTGCTGAAGAGTTCGAGTTCGATCCCTACCTATTAGCAGGAGGGACAGAAAATTGTACTGTTACTATTCAACCATATCCGGGTTCTAGTTTGTACTAGTTTGTGCTCCTCAGGAGCTTTCAATTGAAGGTCCGACGGCGAGAGAGGTTCTGCATTGCAATCAATACATGTTTGTTGATCCAGAGTCGTTCATCTGGAAACGGCCATTGTTCTCGAAATAGCATATTAGTTTTGCAAGACTTTTGCAATTCCAAGTTATCTTTTGCGGGGCCAATACTGTGGGTAACACTGTTTCGTTTGAAGGCAAAACTCAGTCACTACCTGCCAGACTACAATGGATTACTTCATTGTCTTGTAGATATGCAGGTAGCATCACAAATCCCTTATCCCAACAGATTGTTGCTCATTGGGCTTCTATTTTTGAGGCTTGTTGGGCCATCCTCTTCAAGATGTACTGTACTGTCACTTTTGCCCCATCCCTTGAACTCTCGTAAAAATCTCCATACAGTACATGTACGGGGTATACTGATGACGCATAATATCTACTGTAACTTTGCAAAGAAAAATTAGTCGATCACAAACCAGCACAAACCTACAAGCAGCTGCTTTGCACAGGTTCTGATGTCTTAACGAACGATCATTCATGTGGCATATCAATAGAGATCGGTCGACTTCCCTGAATTAGTGCATTGCCAGAATTTGCCACTAGCCTTTCAGGTTAACTTTTTTGAGGATGGTGGAGCTGATTTTGAATAAAATGCATCCAAATGCATCCAAATGCTATATTATTGGTCGGTGTGGCTTGATTGTGCCGCTCTGGCATCGACTGTTGTAAAAATGTTTGAACGAAGGAGTCCGAAGGAGAGCCATCCAACAACGTGTGACGCTTGATCGATTTCCCTGTTTCAGTCTGATCGCCTGGCACACCGCTTCAAGTACAGGAAGCTTAGCAACCAAAATGAAAAGTGCTTCCGGGTACCTCAGTGACCCTCAATGTGCCTCTGTCATGTGTTCCCTTGCTTTCGAACTGAGTGAATACCAACAAGGCAAACTTGAGGGTCTTCAAGTTTAGGTTGGAATGCTTCACAAGGAAATGATACTGCTTTCTTGTAGCCCTGACTTTTAAGAACTGTGGTGACTGCGTAAACCGTAGGCATGGGAACATGTTGACGCTGACCAGTAATGACTACGATATAACTGACAATTGAAGGAAATGTAAGAAAGAAGGCATTCAATGGTGCCAAACTTTGCCGCTCTTTGCCCCTCCACAGCACGGCAAAGAATTTCGGGCGGTAAGCAAAAAAACACAATATTTACACATATGTGTATATATATATATGATAATTATATATAATATATGATATTATAATATATTATTATATATATAACAATAATATATATATATATAACATATAATATCATATATATATAGCTTCCCGACTGCTGGATGTTGGTAGCTGTAAAGATTGAAAAAACTTTTTTTTGCAAACTTATTAGAAGCGGGAAAAATCCATTGCAAAAAACTTCACCCTAATTTCGTTCTGGGAAACTTCTGCCTCTATATATGTGTACGTGATTTTACTGGGAGCTTTCACGCCTCTGACCGCTTCGAGAGCTTGGGGAGCGCCGGCTTTCACCTTCCAGAGCAAACGGAGTTTCGTTTCCTGCCCGTCCTAGGCCTTTTTCGTTACGTTTCCTCTTTTTTCCTCACTTTTACCTGGTCACCAGTTCTGTTTCATTGTTTTATACTACTGCCAGCGTGCACAAACGAACGTGCTATATACAGTTTGAGTCTGAGATTCAGCAGTCTGCCACAAAGAAAAATAAAAATGGAATAGAGTAGAAAAAGCATTGGCATCCTGAACCTATTTAATACCTTCAATCAAAAAAAGGCTGAGAGAAGAGTTCTTGTGCAACACTCTCGCAGACTGAACCAAGACTTGTCTTTCATTGAGCTCTGGCAAACCAGTATTTACCCTTTCTTCATCTTTCTTCGTTACGTTTTTGTCCTTATTCTTTGATCCTTGCTGCATGCCAGTGAATTTTGGGCTGCATCAACCTACTAATGGGAGAAGGTTGTGAACGTCACGATATACAAAGAAACATATATGATCATATATGAAAAATTAAAACTGCTTCCATGCAAAGCTCCCTTACATGAATGTGCGTCTTGAGTACGAATAAGATCACACACTCTTTGCGACTGCAGGGAGGAATTGACAAAGTTGAGGAAAGAGAACAGTATCTACCAAGACCAAGAACATGGGTCTTTGACCAAGAACATGGGTCTTTGACCAAGAACATGGGTCTTTACCCAGCCTTCACATTGGACACAATGTTCCCCACGTACACATACAGTATACGCATCATAATTCATCATTCCACAGATTTGGGGCGACATGCATACATACATATAGATACATATAGTCTATAAAGTATTATATATAATGTAGATGTTGGATTGGAGATGCAAATGTTCTCAGCATTGCTACAGTAAGTGGATACTGCTTGTTTGGTTTGAAACAAAATCCACAACGAATTCACAGCGACCAGAACTATCCAGAACTATCCAGAACTATCCAGAACTATCCAGAACTATCCAGAACTATCCAGAACTCATATCTTGCGATATCTTGTCAGTGGACTCAGACCGGACTCAGACCGGACTCAGACCTCTTGAAGAATGCTGCGAATGCTCCAGCCGAGTTCTGGGGCTCGGCCTCCAGAGTGGGACTGTGTTCATTGCCGTTGAGAAAGGCCGAGAAGGCACGAGAAGGCACGAGAAGGCACGAGCATTCTCAACTACGCTCAACTTGTCAACGTTTGCAAACTACATGAAGATACAGGAGGCATCTTGCTCCAAATCGTTCTCCCTTTCTTGTGCATGACATGGTTTCGCCAAAGCACGGATCTGGTTTGTCGTGTCTTGTCATGAAGTGTCTCCAGAACTCTCAGAATCTCAAAAGAAGTATGGGTAATTACCTGCGCAAGTTGTGCAAGTCTGCTTACCTTTTCCAGCCCTGCAGACTTTTTGCTCACAGAATCTGACAGGACATCTCGAGAGCACGCAATGGAGGTCACTTTTTTCCTGTCCTTTCCTAGCTCCACACAGCTTCGGGCACCTACGATTTGCCGCACTTTCAAACAGACCTTGCCAAGTCCTTGCAAATAATTATATAGAATAGTAGCACACACCAGCGGGGTTGTGGCCAACCAAGATTTGCAGCTGTGCTCTTTCTTGGTCTTCCTGCGATTTCCTGCGAAGCTGAAAATTGGCAAGGCCTCACCTCAAGTCTGGACTGCGCGTGTCTACTGCTCAAGGCTCTGAAACTGGTCGCATCGCGAATGGTGCCCTGAGGCACCAAAAGTTTGCGAGAATAGTCGCTTTCAGCTTTGGATATTCAAATCTGTTCAGAAGGGGAGGCTCTCTCAGCAAAACATTAGACACGATACGGAAACATATGTCCAACGTTTCAAATGCAATGTTAGTATTGAATATTGGGATACCAAAAGTGGTTCAAGAGATCTCCTTCCTCCTTCGCTCTCACTATGATCGAAGAAGTCCTGAAAAAATAGAGGAGGTTGCAGTTAGGCCTTTCCAAGATTTTCCAAGTGTATGTAATCTAGGATCTCGGTTCATTTCATGACATCATTTCTCCTGATGCAATGGAGAGCGCATAACAAACATGAGCAGACCATCACCAAGCTGAATCAATATTTTACACAAGTCTGCTCTTGGAACATGGGTGACACAAGGCTTCAGGGCCCGCTGCTTGCCAAAGATCCTCCTGGCGGGTTACAAATGTTACAACATATCTGGAGAGTTGCCAATTGTTAACCTATATATATATATATGTTATATATGTACATACACAATATTCAAAAAATATAGTATGATACGAATATATGAAATTGAATTATGGGGAATATCATTATATTTATATAAACTATAAACTATATAAATATAAAACATATGGCTGAAGTCCATCATGTGTTTCGTCCATTTTCGTCCGACTTTTAGCCCTCGCTGCCTGGCGCCAGGCCAGAAAGGCCATGCCAGAGTGGTGCTTCAGCATTGCCGAGAGCGTGACTGGCAGCCGATACGATGCATCAATTGACAAAAGCGGCAAAACCCTAAATGAAAATAAATCGAAGAGATGAATACTGCACGCGGTTTCTGGCTTTCTCTCATGCATGTTACTTATTTATACTTATTTTACATATCTTACACTGGAGGAAGGTTGCAAACAGAAAGAATAGACAGGGGGGCACAAAGAAGCAAAAAGTATGAGCAAGTTACTCAAGTTACTCTGTGAAAGACGTGGCGCGAACAAAATACAAATTGACACGCTTATAAATATATTATAATTACATATTTATTCTGATTCTTACTTATTTCTTTGATCGCACCGTCACATCTTGATGTCTGGCCATGCCTCGCCTCTCTTCACCACGCCCAATGGCACCAGTGCCTTCGACCTGAAACTCCAGCAGAGCATTCGACTGTATTATAACTGAATCAAATATGACTAAAAATTGTTAAATCAAACGAGTGTGAAAAAATGAAAGAATATGAAAGAATAATATTGAGATCAATTACGAGTAATGCAGTGAATAGATGTGAATAGCCAATAGCCCAATCAGCCTGTCTACCTTGCTACGGAAGATACAGTATAGTCTTATGAATTATGAAGTTATGAAGTTTACTGGCGAATGGGCAGAAAACAGTGAAATAGCTGGCGCATGTGAAAAGGCGTGAAAAGGCCCTGGACTTCCAAGCCCTTCTTGCCTGCACTTGCATTTCTGCGGCACATGCAGATCTATGATGTGTAAGAATACGCGGTTTGAAAGTAGCAGTTGGTTGCTGGATTGAAGCCGGAAAGAAAAGAAGCATGAGAAAAAACTTTGAAGAGTGAGATTAAGAAATTAAAGGACCGGATAACCCCACAAGTCAATGCCTTCCGAAAAACATAAAGCAGCGGTAAAAAATACAGAGAGTGGCAAGGAAGAGAGACATGGAGCAGGATGAGCGAAAGAAAGTTAGAAAGACGGGTGTGTGGCAGAGACTGTAACATAGAAGTGTTTTGTGNAGAGAGTGGCAAGGAAGAGAGACATGGAGCAGGATGAGCGAAAGAAAGTTAGAAAGACGGGTGTGTGGCAGAGACTGTAACATAGAAGTGTTTTGTGGGGCAGACATGTATGTATGTGTGCGTGTGTGTGTGTGGGTGTGTGTGTGTGTGTGTGTCTGCGTGTGTGTGTGTGTGTGGGTATAGGTGCATGTTCGTGGGTGTGTGTGTGTGTGAATCTGTGTATGCATCCGTGTGTGTGTGCATGGATGCGTGCGTGCGTGTGTGTATGTGTGACCAGCGAAGCTTCCTGCTTCTGTTCCAACGCCTTTTTCCGATGAAGCAAAG
>BGPT01002422.1:9276-26427 GCA_003297045.1 Symbiodinium sp. clade C Y103 | reverse complement strand
CTGCCAATCGCCCGGCAAATGCAGCGCCGCAGCTACTGCGTCGATGGCAAGGCAGCCATGCGAGCATTGGTGTCCACTTTCTGCCACAGTAATGCGCAGAATCAATTTGGCCCGCTGCATGTCAACGTCACCCTCCGACAACTCCGACAACTGCGGAGACAACCGGGCGCCATCCGGCACGGGGATGCTCCAAGCTCGCGTCACCGCCGTGGCATCCTTTCGACAGTGAACCAAAGACAAATTCTGCCACCGACTTCTCTTGGCGATCTCATCTTCGCCATGCGCCTCGTGGCAGACAGACAAAAGAAAGCATAGCTACCAGACGCAAAACGCAGACTTCGCGCAGCACCCCGCGCATGTTCATGCCTGAATGTGCGCCGCCTGCTTCTGCGTCAGCAACGGCGCCTGACGGAGCGGCACCACTTCGCCACATCGGCGCAGAAACAGAGAGAAACTTAGTGTCAAACAAAAACCACACCTCCTCCTCCACTTCCGGCTCCTGACGTTGATCCGTCCGTGACGATGTTGCCTGACCAGAAAAGCAGCAACACACAATGACAGGAAAACCTACAAAAAAACCACCAAGGTCGTGACAGTCGACGCAATTTCCATGGTTCTTCGCTTCGGAACCTCATGCCCCAAATCAAACACTGCAGACAATCAACAACAATAAAACGCACACTCGATCCAGCACACCTGGCGTTGANAAACACTGCAGACAATCAACAACAATAAAACGCACACTCGATCCAGCACACCTGGCGTTGAGCGCGAACGTTCTCGGCCTAGCCGACGACATAGAAGCACGCTCTGTGACACAATGATAATGCTAGGCAACGACAAATCGCTGCCTCCTTTCGCTGCCTGTCCTGGCTCTGCGCCGGCGTCGGCCACTCCTGACCAAGCAGGAACAACACGCTTAACAAGAAAATGTTACAACACATGCAGGTGCCTCAGCGCCCGCGGCTGCGCCAGGCACGCTCTGTGCCCATGGCGGAGGCAAGCCAGCCCGAGCCCTTTTCGCCTCACTACAACGACTTCCGAGCAACAGCAATCCTCGGCAACCAATACGGCATCGATATTGGAACAAAGTTATGTATGTCAAAGGCTTTTTCAGAAAGTGTTCTACTTAGACCACTAGTCTTAACAAAAATGAACTGAACCCGACAAGAAATCAAAGCCTCCTTGCGTTGCCTCTCTTGACTTTCCGCCGGCAAAGGCCATTCCTGTAACAAGAAACAAAAAACATTCCAATATGACATCACAAGCAACCGAGTATACTGTAATCATCTGCATTTCCACCTCAGCAGCCATTGCAGGCTGGAAGATATTCGTGGCTGATGGGGGCGGTAGACCAGCAGCAGCCCGTTTCGCCTCATCGAGCCATGTTAAAAAAAATACGGTGGTGTCTTAATTGCAATCGAAGAAAAGGATTTGGAAGCTGCAGCACTCTTTCCTCTACCCCAACTCTGTACCCAGCGACTGCTGGTTCGGCATTCTCTGCCGTCCAGGCAGGGCTCATCCAGGCTGGCGGCTGGGTGTCGGCTGCAGCCTCGGTCGAAGGAAGCGCTTGCAACATAATGCAGTCAAAACAAAAGTCTTCGCGCCGCTCTGCAGATGGACAAGGATATGACAAATGATAACTACGTCGAAACAACACATATTTAACATAACACAGCTAGCCCGACACACAACGGATTGACACACTCTACCACAGGCGATCCAGATCACGCTGAGACCACGGCTGGCGGCGCAGGAGCCGCGGCAAAGTGCGGCGACTCGACTGCCTGGCAATGTGTTCTCAACATGTGCATGCAGCGGTCTGACGGCAGCAGCGACACAACAGCATGCCCCTATCTGCACGCACATATCGTGAGGCACCGTTCCCTGCATGGAGTTCGCTGCGGCCACAGGCCATCCAGCTTCGAAACTACCGGCCCGACCAAAACTCTTCAACCATCAACCACAAAATGTGTGCTCAGACATCGCTTCACCGATCGGAACAAAGTCCGCCAGAGGCATGCACAATGCAATTCAATGCAATTTGAGGGCATGGCTTTCGGCGCGGCAACCGGCGCAGGTCGCTGCAACGGGACTGCCTGTCAATTTTGGCGTTTCTTCGAAGTGTAACAATGTGTCAACCTATCTGTAGCGTAGTCACAAACCAACAACGACGTAACGGCGTCTGCCTACCTGCATCCGCACATCAGGATCCGTCGCTGCTTGCCATGAGCTCGTTGCCCTTGATACTGGCAATCCACCTTCGTCACTTCTTGCCTGTCCGAATCGGGTTTGCTTTTCACGCAATGCGCAGACCTCAACTGTTGAAATGCCATTATGCATATACATATCGGCAGGCACCGTTGGCTGCGCCACGTTCGCTGCCGCTGCCAGAGGCGATCCAGCTTCGAAACTACCAGCCTGACAAAGACTTCTTACAATGTCCGATCAAAACAACCCACATTCGAAAATTCGTCAGACACTTGTACAAACGGCATTTCATTTCAAACTGAGACAATGGCTTTCGGCGCAGCAACCGGCACAGGTTGCTGCAATGAGACTGCCTGTCAGCTCTTTGCATTTCATCGATCTGCAACAATATATAAACCCATGGTTACAGAAGCCCCAAACCAGCAACGACACAACAGTGTATGCTTACCTGCATGTGCGCATGACTATCCGTCGCTACTGTCCGTGAGATCGCTGCCTTTGGTACTGGCAATCCAGCTTCGTAACTTCTGGCCTGTCCGAGTCGTGTCCGATTTTTCACGGAACGTGCAGACCACAAATGTTGGAATACCTCTATATGCGTTTCATCATTGGTGGTCATGAATCAAAGAAGCCATCATAAAAACCATTCACCCCCTGTTGCTCCTATACGTCTCGCGCAGAGACACTCCCCGCCTTGATGCTTTCCAAGTCGACACCCAGATCATTGGCCCACTGCTTCAAGTTTACGTTCCAAGCATCACGATGCTTCATGTAAGTAGACAGCAATTGTGCCCATGCCGTGTAAGCATATCGATGCCCTGGAGGATTTATCTTCTCCAATTCTAACAGCTGACGTTTGCCTGCTTTGTTCAATGCTCTTGGAAAAAGGGTACTTCTCTCGTCGAGCTTCTCTAAGTCCACCATGTACCACCTCTTCGTGCTGCTATTGTAGCAAATGTTGCCGGAATGAAAATCACCACACCACTCCAACCGGCTCACATCAGCTTGCTCACACATGACCAGCATCGCCACAAAGTAGTGTCGCAGAACGGCCTCGCTCTCAGGGCTATGCACCCAATCGTCATTCAGAAGTTTCAAGATGGTCCGCAGACTGTTGCCCGCGAACTCCTGCAGCAAGCAATCCACTTTCATCAAGCGTCCGTGCTGATCCTCGACTTCCAAAATTCTGGTTCCGTGCACCATAGGCAAGTGCGCGCCCACTGGTGTCTCCGCATACCGCTGCCAACCTTCCAATTCGTTCTGGTGCAGCTTCTTATACTGTTCATTGTCCACCTCAGTAAACCACTTCAAGCAAAGATTCATATGTTCGAACTTGAAACAGTCTCGGCCAGCTCCGGCATCGAGCCNTCCACCTCAGTAAACCACTTCAAGCAAAGATTCATATGTTCGAACTTGAAACAGTCTCGGCCAGCTCCGGCATCGAGCCACACCATCTTGTCACGGATGCATTGGCCATCCTGCAACTGAACTATGACCTCGTACGCTTTGGCCGACCGACTCTTGCGAGACNGCTCCGGCATCGAGCCACACCATCTTGTCACGGATGCATTGGCCATCCTGCAACTGAACTATGACCTCGTACGCTTTGGCCGACCGACTCTTGCGAGACAGATTCGCTTCTTTCTGCGTCCAATATTCGCAGGGCGTCTGCACAACTCGAAAAAAGTCAATCTGATAGCATGACATGGCAAAGGGCGAAAGGATGCTGAAGGAGTCGACAGTAGACCAGCAAAAAACGGTGCAAGATATGCAAACTGTCAACAACTAAGCATATATGTGACCTCTCCACACGTTGTGTCAAAGTCACTCGTGCTTCATCGAATTTACANTGCAAACTGTCAACAACTAAGCATATATGTGACCTCTCCACACGTTGTGTCAAAGTCACTCGTGCTTCATCGAATTTACAGCAAAAATCAGCAACAACTTTGTTTGCAATGCGTCAAAATCACATCCATGAATGCCAATGTTACATTGAGTGGAACCAAATCACATAAGCCCATTTGTCAGACTGCATTCTTTCGTCCTGAAAAGCCAAGAAGGCGGGCAAAGAATGAATCATGCCATATTGCAATGTGAGGTAACATCCAGGAGGCAGCAATGACACTCACCAACCCGTGCAAATGAATGACTGCTATTTTCTCATGCTGCAACGATACACAGGCCACAAAACAACTGCAACGTTTGCCTGCCAAGACATTTGCAATCACACGCGCTTCCGTCCGCGATCTTCGCACGCTGCGTCAATCACGGCGCGCGCCTTCGGGCTGCTCCAGCGCGACTACGAAGCCAGGCGCTCCAACATCGCCGCGGCCATATCGCTGTACACCGTCAACACGGGATCTTGTTGATTGATCAAACTGTGATCGCACACGGCGCGAACACCGGCCACAAGCATCCGAAAGGTACTTTGGTCTTCCGACTCTAGACGATCTGTCCATTGCATGAAATCATTCCCAAATAAGGCGGCGCAATGTTTCAGGTGAGTGGCTGCCTCCTGCGCCGCTTGCAAGCGCACCGGTCGCTCATGTATCTTTCGCAAAGCAGCTGCGTCGCCTTCCAAACAGTGACCCATGCAGGCGGTGATCTCCGTCAGGTAGCACTGCGCAATGTGAAACAAAATTCGCTTACCTGGCACCACGTCATCTTCAACCTTGCCGAGCATCACCACACACGCGCCGAGTGCCGCGGCAACCGGCGCCAAGTTCGCCATAGCCAAGCAGACCGCGTTGCCGTCGCCCAAGCACAGGCGACGCAGACCCATGTCGATCAAAGNCCGAGTGCCGCGGCAACCGGCGCCAAGTTCGCCATAGCCAAGCAGACCGCGTTGCCGTCGCCCAAGCACAGGCGACGCAGACCCATGTCGATCAAAGGAGAGAAAGCCATGCTAGCGAACTGCAACCTCATAGAGCCGATCTGTTTCTATGCATGCAGCAAGTGCAACAAGAAACACCAGCTACTCTTGAAGCAATCGCAATGTCAGCTGGACTCAAACACTTCTGGTGCAGATGTCAGTACGTAACACACTTGCGACAACCGTGCCTAGAGAAATTCAGGAAACTGCCCTGGCATTGCAGCACACAATCCAAGTCATGGAATATTGAAATTTTGCTCCGTCAACTCAGGCTCTTCTCTTCCGACCTGGCAAGGGTGTCTCAGCCCTGGACCCGCAAGCCCGAACCTCAGCCACACAAACATCTCGAAGCGGCAAGTTTTGAATACGATTCTGTACTGTTACGACAAATTCTAGAAGAGACCACATCTTTTTCGCGGAACGGCATGCTGCAGCTCGGAGTCGCTTTGCCATCTCCGCACGTTGCGTTGACAGCACAACACGTCGCACGCAAACGCACAAAGGCCCGACTTGCAACAACATGATCTTCGCACGTTGCGGCAATCATGCTTGGCAGAGTCACACGCGGACGCCAACCGCCGCCAGCCACTCGCGCTCATCCGAAGATATAGTTTCGTCCAGAACAGCTGCACAGCGGACTTTTCATGCTGCAGCAACATTACCAACTTCCCTGTCATCAAGTTCTCAGCAGCGGCCCGACAGTACATCCGCAACGACCACCGGCCGCACTCACGGGGGTGCGCCACTTGCACCTCCCATGCTGTCGCGAAGGTAGTGCCGTCGTGCTCGCAGACACTTCAATGTTTGTTTTCTGCGACTCTTGGTTCCTTGCGTTCATCTAGGCACTGCAAAATTTCCAAGCATTTCCATCCCCTGGCGATCATATGAGGTGTCTTACCTCTGCCATCCACTGCTTCCAAAGATGCCGAATAATCCAGCAACATTTTTACACCTTCCAAATCGCATTGCATTGTAACCACGTGCAGAGGTGTTTTGAGTTCACTGTTCACTGCATTGACATCTGCTCGTGCTTCGAGGAGGTGATACATAATGCGGTAGCTGGGATTCTGGGCAGCAATCAACAACGGCGTGTTGCCTTTGTAGCTTGAGTTGACATCAGCTCTTCCTTCTATGAGAATCCTGCATGTTTCTACGTACTTGTATTCCCAAAGTTTATCGCCTTGGATGGCCACAAAAAGTGGCGTGAGACCTTCTCCGTTGTCAATGTTCACATTTGCATTTGACTTCAGCAGAATGTCAAGAATTTCTGTATGTCCTAGTCTTGCTGCGCCATGCAAGGGCGCAAAGTTCCAGGTATTTGGGTTCATTAGTTCAGGATCAGCTTCTGCTTCGAGTAACATGTCGGTCATCGTTGTGTCGTTTGTTGAAACTGCAATTTCCAACAAAGTTCTGCCAGAATCATCTGTTACATTTGGATTGATACGACTAAAAAGCATTTCTTCCATGACACCAACATCTTGCATCCATGCACATTCAAACAAGCGATCGACTTCTGCCTGCAAGTGATCTCGATATGTTTTGCTCTGAATCACAATGTCTAATTGATCAGGGAGAACATCATAGATCGGACCGTCAGAGAGCACGCTGTTGTCGGGCCCAAAAACACGAACTCTAAACCTGCTCACTCCCACAATGCCAGCGATATGTTTTTTCAACCAACCGCCAAAACTAATGCTCCCAGCGTCTGGTTTTTCAAGCTCAGCTACTTGTTCACCTGAGAATTTGTAGCAAATTCGCATGGCTCCAAGCGACAGCACCAAGGGTTCAGTGGCACCACGCGGTCCAGTGGCAATATATCGTTATTCTTAACACTTGAGGACTGCAACCTCATAGAGTCGATCTGTTTCCATGCATGCAGCAAATGCAACACGAGACACCAGCTACTCTTGAGGCAATTGCAACGTAAGCTGGACTCAAACATTTCTGGTGCAGACGGCACCACGTGACACACAAAGACAACCGTGCCTAGAGAAATTCACGAAGTGCTACAACAAGAAGGCGCTGTCCTGGCGTGGCAGCACACAATCCAAGTGATGGAATATGGAAAGGTTGCGCTGTCAACTCAGGCTCCTCTCTTCCGACATGGCAACGCAGTCTCAGCAGTGGACGCGCAAGCCCGAACCTCAGCCACACAAACATCTCGAACCAGTAACTTCTCAATACGATGCTGTACTGCTACGACACACTCTAGAAGAGACAACATCTTTTTCGCTGAACGGCCTCCTGTAGCTCGGAGTCGCTTTGCCATCTCCGCACGTTGCGTTAACAGCACGACACGGCTCTACTTGCAACAACATGATCTTCGCACGTTGCGGCAATCATGCTCGCAAAAGTCACACGCGGACGCCAACCGCCGCCAGCCACTCGCGCTCATCCGAAGATGTAGTTCCGTCC
Organism: Symbiodinium sp. clade C Y103; assembly: GCA_003297045.1. Lineage (NCBI taxonomy): Eukaryota > Dinophyceae > Suessiales > Symbiodiniaceae > Cladocopium > Cladocopium sp. clade C. The sequence continues at coordinate 18,926 of BGPT01002422.1, read as the reverse complement.
AGAATGGCTCGCGCAACAACCTGCACAGCTGACTGTTCATGCTGCAGCAACATTGCCAACTTCTCTGCCATCAAGTTCTCAGCAGCGGCCCGACAATACATCCGCAACGACCACCGGCCGCACTCACGGGGGTGCGCCACTTGCACCTCCCATGCTGTCGCGAAGGTGGTGCCGCCTTGCTCGATGACACTTTGCAGCTTTCTCGCAAAATAATCACAATCACACATCCCCAAGGCCGCCTGCCACAATCCGAACTGCAGAATTGACCAATCATCACATCTGTGCCCGATCAAGTCACCTGCCAAAGCGTGAAGGAAAAGATCCGAGCCGTCGAATCCACGATTGCCAGCGCGGGCCACAATCCGATCGACAAGTGCTATTTCTGATTCAGTCAAGCAGTGGTACACTTTTCCATACGCCTCCACAGCATCTTCGTTCAGAGGTTGTCGTCCTTCGAACAAGCAGCGCTGCAAATCCACATATTGCGGTAAGGACCAGCACCGAAACCTTGCCGGCGGCCAACGTGAGACCTCGTCTCCCTGCTCTGTGCGGCTAGTTTCTGTCTGCGGCTGCAGCGTCGCTGCCTCTAAGCCGTTCTTTTTCAGAAGATGTTGCACAGTCTTGAGCTGTCCTCGCATCGCATGTTGCCACACCTCAGCCTCGCAGCTGTTTCGAAACAGCTGTCGGCCACCGCTATCGGCTGCGTTGCTGCCAAACGCATCGAAAGGAGACGGCATCGCCGGACTCTTCGGCGTCGGCGCCAAGCGCGTCGGCGGCGGCGGCGGCGGCGGCGCCACGGCCCTCGGGTCCACGTTGGTGCCCACCGGCGCTTGCCGCGCGCGGGCGTCCAGCAAGGCCATGTTCCTACCAACGGTAAGGTCATCGTCTGTGCACGCGAAATTTGGATCGTATGTACACGCGGGCGCGTGCCGCGACTTTTGCGAAATCGATCGTATGTACACGCGGGACGGCGAGGAATCGCGTACTTTCCTTGGAAGGGTATGCATTTCCAATGTCCGGAGACTCTCGAGACCTTAGAAAAATCGATCGTATGTACACGCGGAGCGCTGGCCGAAAGGCCTTCTGGCTTCCAGTCTATCTATCTATCTATCTATCTGTCGATCCATCAATCAATCAATCAATTGATCGATCTATCTATCTATCGATCTATCGATCTATCTATCTTTCTTTCTTTCTTTCTATCTTTCTATCTTCTTATCTTAATTGCAACAACAGATAAAATCTAAAGGTGTCATGGCTCTTCTTATCTAAATTGCAACAACAGATAAACCCTAAAGGTGTCGTGGCTCTTCTTATCTTAAGTGCAGCAAGAGATAAACTCTAAAGGTGTCGTGGCTCTTCTTATCTCTTATTGCAACAAGAGATAAACCCTAAAGGTGTCGTGGCTCTTCTTATCTTAATTGCAACAACAGATAAACTCTAAAGGTGTCGTGGCTCTTCTTCTCTTAATTGCAACAACAGATACACCCTAAAGGTGTCGTGGCTCTTTTTATCTTAATTGCAACAACAGCTAAACCCTAAAGGTGTCGTGTCTCTTCTTATCTCAAGTGCAACAACAGATAAACCCTAAAGGTGTCGTGTCTCTTCTTATATCAAGTTCAACAACAGATAAACCCTAAAGGTGTCGTGTCTCTTCTCATCTTATTTGCAACAACAGATAAACCCTAAAGGTGTCGTGGCTCTTCTTATCCTAAGTGCAGCAAGAGATAAACCTTAAAGGTGTCGTGGCTCTTCTTATCTCAAGTGCAGCAACAGATAAACCCTAAAGGTGTCGTGGTTCTTCTTTTCTGAAGTTCAACAACAGATAAACCCTAAAGGTGTCGTGGCTCTTTTTATCTTAATTGCAACAACAGATAAACCCTAAAGGTGTCGTGTCTCTTCTTATCTCAAGTGCAACAACAGATGAACCCTAAAGGTGTCGTGGCTCTTCTTCTCTCAAGTGCAAAAAGAGATAAACCCTAAAGGTGTCGTGGCTCTTCTTATCTCTAATTGCAACAAGAGATGAACCCTAAAGGTGTCGTGTCTCTTCTTATCTTACTTGCAACAACAGATAAACCCTAAAGGTGTCGTGGCTCTTCTTATCTTAAGTGCACCAAGAGATAAACCCTAAAGGTGTCGTGGCTCTTCCTATCCTAAGTGCAACAACAGATAAACCCTAAAGGTGTCGTGGCTCTTCTTCTCTCAAGTGCAGCAACAGATAAACCCTAAAGGTGTCGTGGTTCTTCTTTTCTGAAGTTCAACAACAGATAAACCCTAAAGGTGTCGTGTCTCTTCTCATCTTATTTGCAACAACAGATAAACCCTAAAGGTGTCGTGGCTCTTCTTCTCTTAATTGCAACAAGAGATAAACCCTAAAGGTGTCGTGGCTCTTTTTATCTTAATTGCAACAACAGATAAACCCTAAAGGTGTCGTGTCTCTTCTTATCTCAAGTGCAACAACANATTGCAACAACAGCTAAACCCTAAAGGTGTCGTGTCTCTTCTTATCTCAAGTGCAACAACAGATAAACCCTAAAGGTGTCGTGTCTCTTCTTATCTCAAGTTCAACAACAGATACAACCTAAAGGTGTCGTGGCTCTTCTTCTCTTAATTGCAACAAGAGATAAACCCTAAAGGTGTCGTGGCTCTTTTTATCTTAGTTGCAACAACAGCTAAACCCTAAAGGTGTCGTGTCTCTTCTTATCTCAAGTGCAACCAGAGATAAACCCTAAAGGTGTCGTGGCTCACAAATCACAAAAAGTCTGCGTGTACATGTGATCCAAATTCAGGATGTCTTTTTTCCTGGGCGTGTACATGTGATCCAGATCAAAGGTGGAAGTCATCTGCGTGTACATGTGATCCAGATTCGAGGTTGAAAAAGTGGCTCACGGGACACTGGCGNTCCGGGCAGTTGGCGTGTACATGTGATCCAAACGGACATGGGAATGGCCTGCGTGTACATGTGATCTAAATCTGCGTGCGCAGATGATCCCCTTGCCCTACCAACAACATTGAATGACTCAACACAAATAACACACATGCATTCTGTCTTCGGCTGTCCTGTCTGCGTTGTGGTGCTTCGCAAACTCATAGGCGGTCCATCCTTCGTGATTAGTCGTGCCCCTGCGAATGTCGGCTCCCCTGCTTAGCCAGTACTCAGTGCACATCAAGCAGTTGGCACCAGCGCTGTACAAAAAGCGATAGTGATCCAACAGTTCTGGATCGGCTGCCAACTCCTTGGCTTTCNGCACATCAAGCAGTTGGCACCAGCGCTGTACAAAAAGCGATAGTGATCCAACAGTTCTGGATCGGCTGCCAACTCCTTGGCTTTCTTCTTTCCCACATGCGCATTTGGATTCCATCTCGCGGCAGCACATGGGGCTGTCATGGCAACCAAGCAAAAGATACTGCTGCCCAAAAAAAAATCTTCCAACGAGAAACCAAATCACGTCAATCCATACAGTGCAACGTGGCATTTCTCAAAAAAAAAACAAAAGCAATACTGCACAGCAGCTTCTCCACACGACGCGTCAAAGCAACTGTGATTAACATTTTGCGTGTTTGCGTCTTGCAACCTCAGCAGCCAACATGCCTGCGGCATACCGTGACTGTCAGCATCCCATGAAACAAAAACACGCAAACAAAAAACACGCAAACAACAAGACCCAAGCCTCAGACGCACTCACTGCAAGCTGTCCTTTTCTCACCGCGCCCGCCTCAGTATTAGCGACACGAGCCCCGCAACGCAATCTCTGCACGTTGCATCGATCACGCGCCATGGACATTCAGATTTGCACTTGTCAAAAAACGCCAGGACGGCCGCAAGCCGGTTCACGGCGGCGCCATGTTCCGCCGCCCCGACGGTGCCGCTGCAGCCGGCAACGGCACGGTCCCCGCCGCCGCCACGCGAGCTGCCCACGCTGCCTCTGCCGCCGCGACGCCATTGAACAGATGGTGCGCAGAGCGCTCTTGGTCAAACCGCACTCGCAAAAAGGCGTCAATATCATCACTGCATGGAATGCGCATCCAAGCACCCACTTCCGTCTGCAAGATTTCGAGCAAGCGGGAAATCCGGCTCACGTCCACTGCTGGTGCATGCAAAGCATCCAACACTTCCCCGACCAAATTGATTTCCCGCTCTCCTCCAATTTCGTTCAAGACGTCTAACAACTGCAAATACCATAGCGATATCATATACACATCCTCAGATACATGGCGTCTCATATGCCTGATTTCCGCTGCTATGGTAGCAATCTTCGTCTGGTAAGTCAGGCTCCTGGAGAACCTCTCCAAACTGACGTTGTCATCACCCTGGCGCGCCATGCCAAATGCCGACAGCACCGAAGGTTCAGTGGCACCACGCGGTCCAGTGGCAATATATGGTTGTTCCGACACTGCAATGTGATCATCTCTTTCTGACAAAGCCTCTTCGCACGTTGCGTCAAAGCTGGCAACCATGTAACTTGCTCATTTTTCGTCGTGTGTCTTCAAAATGATCCAGTTTGACATTGACAGCTTGAAAGCACGGAAACTGCGAAAACCACTAGGATGTGACACTTTTTCAAACATCGTCTGCCCGTCGCCTCCCGATTCTCTTGCTGGCCATATCATTTTCTCCGTTCCCTGCGCTGCATCTCCTTTTCGCTCGGCTGATCGTTTGCGAGAAGACCTCTGAGACAGCACAATACCACACACAGCAATGAAAATTGCTATTTACAACTTCCGTTCATTTTCAGAACAAAAGACATGGCCATGCAAGATAGCAACAACTTTCAACACGAACACACCACACCACATCATCTCTGCACGTTGCATCAACGACATGGAGCAGCTCCATATGTATCCATAATGACACAAACCCACATGGCCACACCAATCTACGCCCGAAGTCACACGTCCCTCGCCGCACCACGTGATCTCTGCACGCTGCATCAATCACGCACTATGGCAATGCGGAACGGCAACTGTCTTGGGTGGTCGATGACGCCTAGCAGCTACTCTCTCCGCCGTCAGGCATTCAAAGGCATGCACAGCAAGTCCTGCAAAACCTCCACTTCGGAGTCCCACCAACAGTGACGACCAGAGTAAGCCAGCGGTATCGCCTCGTGCTCGTAGTCCTGCAANTGCAAAACCTCCACTTCGGAGTCCCACCAACAGTGACGACCAGAGTAAGCCAGCGGTATCGCCTCGTGCTCGTAGTCCTGCAAAGCAACCAAGGCAGCGACGGTCGCGCTCTGCGACGTTCGCCATTTTCCAACAGCCAGCATAAACTGTTGCAAGCGCCACGTCGTGCACGGCGCCGGCACCGCGAGACAGACATCCTCGGCAGTGACGAATGGATCGTAGGTCCACCATTCTGCCATTTGCAAATACCCGATAAAGGTGTTGGCATGCACGGTGTCACCCGCAATGACGCTCTGGAGGCCACTCGTCCACCATTCCCGACGCGCCTCCGCCGTCTGACGCATTTCGTCGCTCAGCGTCTCGACTCTGTCCTACAGCTCAATCATTTCAATGCACAAATACAAACACTGAACCGAGCCTTTAAAAAAACACACCTCGAATTTGGATCACTCCTGGCCTCGAACTGCAACTGTCCCTCAGCAATCTCCAGCCACAACTTTTTCTCTCCGTCCTCTGCGGACAAAGTGCTCAAGTACCGCAGAATCCGTTCTGTGTGATTCGTTTCCGACCACACCAACTCTTTGCGAACACTTTCCAAAGCCTTGATCGAAGTGAGCGCTTCCCTGCCTCGCAGAATCAACTGCGCCATTTCGAGAAATTGTTGCAAGCCCCAATAAAAGCACCTATCTGGCACGGTCGCTCGGCAAGCCAAGCAAGGAATCTCGCAACTGTTTAAATGGACATATCCAGCGAAAGTGGGCAAATCACCTTCCATGGCAGCCTTCCAAATGTCACCTCCTCCTACTTGCCAAAGATGCTGGGCAAGCACATCCGTCTCTGGGCCAGAGCGAGACGACCACACACCACCCTCCTCAGATGATTCTGTGAGAGTCTCCGTCTTCGAGACCTTCTGCGGCAGACCTACCTCCGTCGCCTCAGCCCCTCGCTTCCGCGGCAGCGCCGCTTCCAACACAGCAACGACGTCCGTCGCGTTCGCATCTATGGCCCAATTCATGGCCGTCCACGGATTCGAGCGTGACCCGCGCGTCAGATCGACGCCGCGCTCGATCCAATGCCGCACACAGTCGACGCAATTGGCCGCGGCAGCGTACAGAAACAAGTAATGGTTCTGTTCGTCTCCTGACGGCATGTCCTTCACCCGCCTGCGGCCTCCGGAAACGTGCACCATGTAGTCAGCTTGCGCCGCAGAACACAAAGGCAATGCCGCAGTGCTCGCGGCAGCCATGTTCGATCGAACAGACAGGCACGTCGACTAAACACATCATATCCTTACATCATGGCTCAACATTTCGGTCCATAACATACGTCCCATACCTACTTGCCTTTTCGCACGTTGCGTCAAAGCTATTATGATACCAATGCTGTGATATTCTGTAATGTCCTTGAATCACCTAAACAACATTGAGCCGAGCAAGCTATAACGCTACGCTCATAGCGACACGTCTGCAATGACCATCTCCAATCCGAGCAAAACAACAATAAGCGTCGAAAGCTACAACGTTACCCTCATAGCGACACTTATGCAATGACTACTTCAATCTGAGCAAAGCCACATGCACTGTCACACAGCAGCTGTCACTCCTTGAGCTGTGGTCCCGCACAGGTATGCCCAGGCCACACAGAAAGATCGACCCACACCAGGTGCACACATGTGCGCAGGTGCGACGTCCTCAGACCGAACTCCGCACTAATATACATCTTACTTACTGCTGGTCCAGAATATAACCGATCGCTACACACATCTGCACTGAACCAAAACAAAAAGTCCTCCAGTCTCGTCACTGTCGACCACTACGCACCTGAGCGTCAAAATGTCGTCAAAGCCATAGTTCAGTGCCAACACATAGCAAGAACGACGTACCCGATGCAGAAATCACATCCCAACGACAGTTACCGAAAAACGATTCAATCTCAACGGCATAGACTGCAGCCGCACTTATTTCTCTGGCGCATCCGTTGCGACATCTGTAAATCAAGCTTCATCGCAATCTCCACAGGAGTGTCAACTGCATTGCCCATGTGACTGAAAAACCAAATTACACAGCTTCTACCGTCATAAGCAACTCTTGGTTTGCATTGATCGTTTGACCAATGCGCAGTACTCCCGAAAAAACGAAACCAGCCATCCTCCCGGCTCACCACGCGGAGGAGTTCGTCTCGCAGAAACTGCGTCACGCCCGCGGCTGTGAAAGTAATGCGAAAGGTCACGCCATCTGGCCTGACGGAACAACAGCAACAGGAGATGCAAAACATATAAAATAAAAAAGCAAAAGCACCAAACCTGTCGCAGTACCACAAAACGCGATTCGACAGAGTTCAGCACGGCCGCACCTGAACCCATCGTCCCACCAACGATACCTTTCATGTGCGGCAGCCTGTGTGCCGCGCAAGCTGAAATGACATCCAGCACCCGGCTGGAGGTGACGACCGAACGGCTCGTGCGGCTGCAGCTGTTCAGCCTGCGTCGGCATGGAGAATCAACGTCAAATCCATAATTACGAAAAAAACACATACAAACAGTCGTGCCGGCCTGTGGGAGCAGCGTCAGATAGCACACCGTAGTCGCCGGCTGATACAGATTGATAACCGTAGCCATCTCCGCACGTTGCGTCGAATCGCTACAGTTAGAAAACTTCCCACTTTCAAATCTCGTGGCAACTTGCTCGCGGTGAGCCAAAACAGCGGCAACTGTTTCTTTGGTGCCAAAACCTGATGAAATCATACTGCTCAACTGCACTCAGAAAACGAGACAAACTGTGCTGCGAAAACCTTTAGCTTGCTGATCTGGGCTGCCGCACCAGCTCCGCGAAACCACAGCGAATCATGGGCCTACATAGCGCAGTGGTGCCAAAGCCTTCTTAGGTGCCGGCAACCCATTAACAATAATTTTCTTGTCATCTTAGTACAGTATCTGCGCCTCCCCGCGCTCCGGAGATGCTGACGCGCTGACACTCGACCACTGCGAGCCTCAGAGTTGATGTTTTCAAACAGCTTAACACCATCGTCTCCGAGCCGACATCCANGCGCTCCGGAGATGCTGACGCGCTGACACTCGACCACTGCGAGCCTCAGAGTTGATGTTTTCAAACAGCTTAACACCATCGTCTCCGAGCCGACATCCACTTGGTTCTCCACACGCTGCGTCAAACCAGAGTGATGTCGAAAGAAGACTTGACAGCACAGCAGTGACGACTCAAAACNTCGTCTCCGAGCCGACATCCACTTGGTTCTCCACACGCTGCGTCAAACCAGAGTGATGTCGAAAGAAGACTTGACAGCACAGCAGTGACGACTCAAAACCATAATGCATATGAATGAAAAAATAGCATATATCCGAACCCGACGTACAGCGAGTTATCAACAGTATCAGAAATTCCACCGTAATCTCCGGACACCAGTCTCGTCTCAGCAGTGCAGCATCAAGAATGTATCACATCCTATCTCATAGATGTCCGAAACAACCAGGATGACGTCCGAAGCAAACCTGCCAGCACAGCGGCGACGATTCAAANATCAAGAATGTATCACATCCTATCTCATAGATGTCCGAAACAACCAGGATGACGTCCGAAGCAAACCTGCCAGCACAGCGGCGACGATTCAAAAGTATACTGAATGACTGAAATGAACCTATATCTAAATAAATAATTGTCACAAACCAGGCAAACCACTTAGCATCTACAACCGAAGGAAAAACACCGACAACGGAATCAAGATACTCACACACAACATTCCTGTTTCAATTCTCTTTCTTTCAAAAGTGAAGTACTAGTTCCAGGAAAGAACATGAAAACAGTGGATGTCAATTCGATCAACATAGTATATGATTCCGATCACTACATGCATCAACAGCTGTCGCCTCCGGCCTTCTCGAACATAACGGCAGTCAGCTAGCATCGTTGGAACAGGACGTACCTGGCAAAGCGAAACGATTTCATTGGGGCACCGCAAAACTTCACCCATTGCTACGTTTGTCTAGTCTCATAGCATAAAACCCAAGTCATTGATAAAGCAACCGATATCCTGGTTTGTTGCCTCAACTGACTACGCTGTCAGAAAGTTCGAAGTACATGGGCACCCGTCGCACACTCACTATGACCGCTACACTGCCATCGTACAGTGCGAGGTAGCAGACTGCGAACGTAACAGCATCACTACTTCAGTGCTTCTCTTTTTGGTACCATCTTCGNTGCGAGGTAGCAGACTGCGAACGTAACAGCATCACTACTTCAGTGCTTCTCTTTTTGGTACCATCTTCGCACGTTGCGTCAATGGTCCCAACCTTCAGCTGTCATCTCCACACGTTGCGTTGATGCGCCACCGAAGGATGTTCACAAAAATACGCAGTCATCTACCTCGCCAACTGGCAGTCCAGCGACTGGTTTGTTGCCTCAACTGACTACGCAGTCAGAAAGATCGAAGTACGTGGGCACCCGTCGCACACTACACTATGACCGCTACACTGCCATCGTACAGTGCGAGGTAGCAGACTGCGAACGTAACAG
>BGPT01002421.1:72315-82773 GCA_003297045.1 Symbiodinium sp. clade C Y103 | reverse complement strand
ATTAGTAATTTATGATAATTATATCTAAATTTTAACCCTTGATATACATAGTTAAGACATTGTTAACATATAGTTGACATATAGTTAACATATAGTTAACAACAAATGCTAACCCATGCTAACTAAGTTAACTCCTTATAACAAAGCCAGGAATGTAAGNTTAACATATAGTTGACATATAGTTAACATATAGTTAACAACAAATGCTAACCCATGCTAACTAAGTTAACTCCTTATAACAAAGCCAGGAATGTAAGTAGTGTTGCGAGAATTTACAGGGACAACCGGAGAATTGCGAGAATTTCGAAAAATTGTACGATTTTCGAACAGTTGTAGGAATTCCTACAATCTTGATTGCGCTGGTATATATATACATATAATGGGGAGATAGATGTGAACCATTAATGTGGATTCCTAGGGACGTGGCGACACGACATTACTAGAAATGTTGGTGAGAGGGAGGGTGACTATCCTAAATTGACAGCATTTCAGGTTGATGAATTATGATATACTGCTGTATTCTGTATTATGATAAGTCATCCAGGTCAATGCAAAGGGGGGTTAACAAAACTCAAGGGATTTACTGTAACATGATTCGACTTCTGAAAGTTGGTTCCGCCAACAAATGTGGTGATTGATACCGTTACATTGATCCATCCAGAACTAAAGGGTACAGCCAGGTACAATGATTACCCTCTGGTGAACCAACATAGCCATTGAAAATGGTGATTTATAGTGGATTTCCCATTAATAGCATGGTGATTTTCCATAGCTATGTTAGTTTACCAGAGGGTAAAGCGTGCCAGAATTCCACGGATTTTCTCATCCAAGAATCGGAGCCGCCGAGGCTGGCATGTCGAAGATCTTTGAGAACAACACGTATTCGCTGAGCTCCTTGGACGTCGAGTCGTGGTCATTGGCCGCTCTGGGGCTAGAACTGGAGACAGAAGATCAACTTGTACTGTAATTCCTGTATCATGCCTAGGCTGAAAACCGCGAAGTATAGATTTTAGTATAGATTAAAGTTACTAAAATTAGACTTTTACTGTTTTGAGTGAGATCTTTGTGAGATTGACTGAGTATTTGACGGCAACTATCCCAACTCCAGGATGATGGGGTTTGATGATTTGAACGGAAGGGGACCTTCGAGTTTAAAGACAAGATGTTTATTGCATTTGCATGCAGGTCAGGAACTGCCAGGGAGTTGTATCATCAGCAAATGAATTTAACTTGTCAATAAAGGATACAAAATGCCACCGGCAATACAAGTTGGCAATGGAAAATATCATTTCCATTCGTTTACAGTTACATTAAAGTTATATGATTCTACGCATTTCCTTCTCCAAACATGTGATTTGAATTTCAATCAACCGCCCCGCGCAGTGCGTTTTTCCGAGGATTTCTGGGCAGTTTGCCCCGCAGCGACCCTCCGGAAGCCTTGGAAGAAGCCGTGGGGACGAAAAAGAGTGGCAAAGGCGAGGGATAGGTTGCCGTGAGATGGGGAGCAAAGGGAGGGGCAGATAGAGGAGAGATGATGAAGACATACTTGGATTGGATTGGTTGATTAATTGGTGAAATGATTTGAAAGGCTAGGCGTATTCTGATAGCAGAGGACCATTCACCCCGAGCTCAACTCAATGCCTTGCAGCCTGCAAAAAGCAAGACATACTGTAGTTGGCCAAATACAAAGCGTCAAGCATCCAACAGCCTTACGAGAAGCTTCTGTGGTAGCTCTTGCAGTTTTTGCAGAAGTTGCAAAGGATACCTTCTGGCAATCAACCATGGCAATATGCAATGACTTGCAATGGAAAATCCACTATAAATGGGGGACTTTACATCACCATGTTTGAATACCGGAGGGATCCGGAGGGTAGATTTGTAGAGAACTTCGCGATACGTTCCAGAATTTACACCAGGGAAAATGAGCCACTCCCAATACGCTCATCCATTTGAATTGTGGGCACGTATAAGTTATAAGTCATTCAACAAAAACGCTGGGATTTATCAGCTCCCCAGGAAAGACCAAGACCATTGAGGAGCCGGCTGCGCCGCCTTTGGAGGTTGGCATTGATTCTTCGGGGTCATAAATCGGTGGGATCCGTGGTTGGCAATGAATTGGAAAATGGATGAATATATCGATGAAAATCTGTGAACATGGATTAAAATAGACCAACCAACCTATATTGTTACCCACGTTGGCCTTAGTTCTTCAACTCTGTGGGCCATTGTTTTCCACAAGTTGTAGGATTTATGTCAACAGAGGACTGTGACTAGCTGCAATGTTTGGTGATCAAAGCCGGCGACCAAAAAATGCCACATTGCCGCATTATGTTTTTCTCTTGCCCGGTTATATTGCCAGAGGTACCGATACAAGTCCATGGGGCTGGCAAATGTCCCGTGATTTACTGAAAGTAAGGGACATTGATCAAGATGGGACTAATTGTGGAGGTGAATTATAACGACCGCACTGCCCAATCACCAGAAATCATGCTTGGGATATCTTAGGATTGGGGCAACCACCTAGAGATTTTTGGCGTTTCAGGTCGGTGAAATTCGAGACTGCAGCCAGAAGTATGGCACATTTACCTCCCAAGAGGATGATTTGGTGGGTAAATGTAAGACAATGGGTTCGGGCTCGCGCTCATGCCTTTACGATCTTGACTTGGGCCTCAACCATCAGTAAACCAGGGCAAATGACGTCAGAATTCCCAGTGCCAGTCCTCCAGCTGCTGGTAGGTTCAAGACGCAGACGCTCCTGAAGTCCGGGGGCCCAGTCGGTGTAGGATGATCTCTGAAGTCTTTTTACTATGGTAGATGGGTGTAAGCCACTCAGCGTCAGGGCTTGAAGGTTCTAAGAAAGTGTGTGACCGGCAAACCCTGGTCCGTGACAAACCTCAGGACTTGGGGACTTGGGGGGCTTGGGGGGCTGGTATTGCACTAGTCCTTTTTGATGTTCAAGAGTTTGTTTAAAGATGTGCTGAAGATCCAAACATATTTGAGCCTCTCTCAAGCTGGGAGATCCCACAAAGTCCCTTATACATTATTTTTTACTATAGGCAACATGACGAGAAAGCACAGGATTGTTGATGCTTCGAGATTTTGAGACACCCTCATATATCATCATATATCATCCAACCTATTACTGAGACAGTCCAATGTTTGAACTGTTTTCACTTTTGGTCACGCGGGCTTACTTCCTGTGGAATGTTAGTTGGCTTTCTTAATTTCTGCACGCTGGGGGCAACAAATTGGCAGGCAAAAGTGGAAATTGCCGCGCCAAAGAAAAAGAAGAAGCGACGGCTGAACACGTGAGACACACGCAGAGCGTGGAGAAAGCACCAGATGCCGCGGATGTTGGAAGGGGTGCCAGATGGGTCTGTCTCAACAAGTCACAACATCCAGGTTTTGGTTGGGATATGTGCTCAACCTCATCATAGATTTTCATGATTAGACTACACACCCAGATCTTCAAACTGCCCTTCAGCTTGTCAACAGTCACATGCACTGGTGTGGTCTCACTGAACATCTCTTGTGTCCCTTGTTGCATTTGTTTAGGGAAGTCTGGTATTGTTGACCACTGTGATTCATGCTCTGACTGAAGCCCGTTTTCGTATAGTTTATAAAGTTGGGTCAGATCAGGTAGGTTCAGTTGATATCAGTTGTCGATATTTTCACAATTGCAGCGGACTCTCCAATTCCAAATGTAGCGACATTGCAAATTATAACGCTCTCACCGCGACCGATCGGAGATAACCATTGGTAGGGGAAACCTCCCCAAAATGACTTTATAATTTAGTTTTGCAAATTATCGTAGCTGCCTAGATTGCGACAGAGGGCTTGAAACTTTAGACCCAGGGAGATATGATCCCCGTAGCCAGCCCAAGAAATGGAGATTTACAGTAACATGATTCAACATGATTTACCCACCAGCAATCAAGGATGGCAATGGAAATTCCTCCATTTATGGATTATTTTTCCACTATTTAACCTCTATTATTTAGGATTTCCCATTGCCATGGTCGGTTGCGAAAGGGTAATCCGGGTATTGTTGTTTTTTGGCCATATTCCATCGGTCTTACGCTCGTTGATCAGTGACGTGGTCCCTCGTACACGGCAGGCGTTCCTGGAGAGCTACCGAGCGCGCGAGGGGTGCCAAAAAAGTCAATCGGCGGCGCTTTGGGCGGTGTTTTGTGTGTTTTTTTCCTGGCTTTCTGCTTGAACATGGGAACATATTGGGAAGCTGATGAGGGATTTTCCATCGCTACGTTCAATTGCCAGAGGGCATCCTGTGGCAATGCAGCCCGGGAAGTAGAAGGATGTTCAGTCCCATGTTTGATGACCCATGCCATACACGTTATATAAACCAAAATGGGGACACAACCCAAACAGCGCGGGTGAAAATCAAGGACGAACGGTGATGTTCAATCTGAATCTGAAGATGGTTCAATATGAGTACAAACACACACACACATGCATCGATGGTCGGAAGTTGTGAGTTTGTCTCGGCCAACGGCAACGCAGAATCCGCAAAGAAAACGAAACCGCACAAATAAGCACAACACTTGGAATAACGTTCCCATTTTTTGACCAAGCTAAAGCAAATCTCTTGGGGGTCGACGTATACATGTACAAACTGTACTTGCGTATGCTACTGCACTGGATCATCAGTCATCCGGGGATTCCATGTTGTACGATTTCAATCTGATTGGTACAGGCAACCTTACTATTGCATGGATACGTACCCGTTTAGGAAGGGCATGCCATTGTCTGATGTCTTCATTGCATGGCTTTGGATGCTGTCTCATGACATTTTGATCTTCCCCTAGTTAACCTATGATCTGACATATACCTCCGAACATTGCAAAGAATGGTGCAAAGAATGGTAGGGATGCTAGCAGTTTTTCTGAACTGGCTCCTTTTGTGACTACCACCAACACCGCACCCTTTGGTAAACAAACAAACGTAGAAAATGGATGAAAATGGAACTTCATCACTTTGTGGGTGACTTTCCTACAAAGCATGAGGCATGTTTCACTCAGTGGATCAGCTCAAGGTTGGAGGGATCACAATCCTACCAGGGTGCTGGTGTAGTTGCACCATGATCACCATGTTGCACCCTCAAGAAACTTGAAATCTCGTTGTCCAACGTTGTGCATATATTTCGTCAAGAGGCTTACACATAGGCTTCCCCTGTGACGGAACGATCATGTGAGACGTCGCTACGTATTGAAATCCTTTGAATATCAGCTCCAATATATTAACCCCTAGTGCTCCAAATACCCTATGAGAACGTGTTTAGACCCCCAAGACCAATCCCAAACACAGACTCAGATGTTTGGATCCGCAAGTCCCTAGGGAACCAGTCATATGCTAACCATCCAGAAATTCTAAGAGCTGGGCACTGGGAATGCTCCACTCGGGCCATGTCACTCCTTCCAGAGGATGCAGCGGGGGTGCGGATTGGTTGAAGTTGAAACCGTTGAAAGCCCAAAAGTTGCACTTGGGTCTGCAGTTGGCGTGAAAAAATGTGTATCCAAAAACTGCAACTCCAGTTGGGGAAGGCCAATATTTGGCAACTGGAAATCACCGCTTTCAACGAGCACTTGGGGGTGCAGTTGGGCTGATTTTTCGGTGTAAAGAAAAACATAGGTATAGCTGTGGCAATGACCTCCAGAAGTTGTTTTTTTTTAATGGATGTAACCCATAGAACTATGGTTCACCCAGTGTGGGAACGGCACCCTCAAGTGTAAATCATCTACAATTGTCATTCTACGATTTATCACCTGAGGGTACAAGGTTGGAACCCAAGGGCTATGTTGGGATTCTTGACCCCCCTGATGGTTTGCTTGGAACCGGCGTGCTGCCGGTTTCAATCAAGGGTTGGACCTCACTGTTCGCGGTGAGGGAGAGGTCTCAGGAGAATCATGACTGCAGCAGAAAACGTGGCAAACTGTACTACCCCCTGGTAAACTAACATAGCTATAGAAAATCACATTTTTTTATGGGAAAATCCACTATAAATGGCCATTTTCAATAGCTATGTTAGTTCACCAGATGGTAAACAATGTTTCTTGTAAGTCACTGTTTGGTTTGGTTTGTTCTCTTATAGCATTGTTTTTTACACGCTAAATTTTCACGTGTTTGCCGTAGCATCAGCTGCAACCGCTGTCACTGCAGACATGCAAATTTCGTGCAGCGGCTGAAGGTCCAAACCCCAAGTCATTCTACACAAATCATCGTATTCTAATCATAAGAAATCATTCTAATCATAGGATAGGTCGCAGGATTCCTATAGTGCTCAATTCCACATTCCACAAGATTCTGCATGGAGTAAACAACCTTCCCATCCATTCAACATGTGAAGATCCGAGTCACACCAAGGTTGTTGATGTCCTTGGCCATTGTTTGCCATGCAGGAATGAAGAGCAGAATGGATTCATGTGTAGTCTATGGTGGTTTGGAATGATTCACAACATGGATGGAATCACAGTTTCTGAGTATATTTGCATGTGTGTATGTGTGTGTGAGATGTGCATATATATATATACATATGTGTTCTTAACTGTATGTATGTATATATATATATATGATTATAGGTAGATCGATAGATAGATATAGATAGATATAGATAGATATAGATAGATATAGATAGATATAGATAGATATAGATAGATATAGATAGATATAGATAGATATGGATAGATATGGAATTATATATATAATATGTATATATGTATACATACTGTACACATATGTGTATATAATTTCATTGCACACCCATGATTGGATAGTTTTTAGGGACTTCAAGCGCTGGCGAAAACATGACCCACGCATTGCAGCATGCGGGGACCTTGCGGAATGGCTCTGATTGTTGCTCGGAGCACCGGCGCGATGGGCACTGAAAGGATCGGTGAACAGGCACACAGGTTTAAGGGAAAATCTCAACCGGAAACCATGGTCTTTACCATCAAATATAGGATTTTCTGCAAATTGTCTCTTTAACCAATCCAATGAGGTATGGATTGAAAATTATAGCGCCCTTTGACACCGACCCTGGCATGAAATGATTGTTGGTCGTCTGGGAATTGTTAAAAAATGGTCAAGAAAATTGGATAAAAATGCGATGGGATACTATTGAGCATGACTAGTCTATCTAAGGTTCCAAGGCACTAAACAATTTGGACCCACATATGTGCAGAAGTCTGGCAATGTAGTGGTGAGCTTGCAGTAAGAAACCTGGTAAAGCATTTTGAAAAGCTATCTCCAATGACGGGTGATACTGTATAAATGATATGGTAAACTCAAGAATCAAATCAATTCATTGTTGTTTGTAAATGTTTGGGATTCCAACCATCCCCAAATCGCAGTTGCTTAGGGCATTGGTTTTACCAGTTGACCACCTGATATGGATGCATCTTTCACCATATCGTCATGGAGCTGGATCAAAGGCTGACTCCAAGCAAGGCTTGAAGCACAGCCGTGGTGCAAGCACCAAAGATATACCCTCCGGTAATCAAACATTGACATTGCAATCAAAAATCGCTGGCAATTAAATTGAGGTTTTAAAAACAATGGGAAATGCATCTATAATGCTGGATTTCCATTACCGTGTTTGATTTGCGGAGGGTAGATGGTCAATGATGGTGCATGACATGCCCATAAATTCGGAAACTGGTCTCCCTTTAAAAAGGCTGGTTGAGGGTCAACCAATTTCATGCCTTACAGGGTCAGTCCATCCTCCTCTAAGATGAGAGCCCATACTCTCCTGTTGGCCCTCGTATGATACAGAATGTGACTTTTTAAATCTCCCTTGTCTTGACCACCATTTTTGTGTTCAAATTCCATGCTGCGAGTTCGAAAGTTTAATCACTCAAAAATCACTAAGACTACTTCATCCATTTCCCCATCAAAGCCGTTTGGCACCCCCTGATTCACCATAGTTTTACCATCATTTCCCTTGAAAAATTGGACATCGGGACGACATCCCCATGGCATCCGTGGCGACTGGCGCTCGCGAAGCTATCGGAGACTTCCTCGCCTTTCTACAGCCGAGCTCGAATGCCGTGGAGTTGGAAATCCAGAGCCAGCCAATAGATGCTTGGATTTCTGCAGATATTTTGGGAGGGGGTTAGTATCCTATCTTGGACATGAAGTGAAGGGATCCAGGAGGGTTAAGTCAGAAACCAATGACCAGGTTTGTGGAGGAAGAAGGGCTACAGCTTGTTTTTGCGGCATATCCAGGATATGGTCATGGAGGTCATAATGTTTTGCAAATCATACTACTTTTATTAATCTTGATTAGCCATTTTGGTTCGAATGGTATTTGCATGTTATGATCATTTGTGTTGCTGCTGATGCGCCTGATGCGTTTGTGTAAAAACTGTCAGAGATTCGTGGGTTTGTCAAATGATCGCGGCATGGGATGAAGAAACCATTGATGCAGAGCGAAAGAGTCCCAGGTGCCGTTAAGAAAACATGAGTATATAGCTATTTCATCAAGAAAAAAAACGGTTGATTTTGAGGTAGCTACCAGTATTTTGAGGTTGGGATTGATAGAAATTGTTTCCGCAAATTCAAAGCATCAAATGAGGCGATGCATGTCAGTGAATATGGGCTGTAGTGCCCGCTTCAGAAGTTCTGGGATGAAGGTTTGAGTCAGTCTCCTTCGGGACTACAAAAAGAACTACTCAGTTGATTTTCTGAGTTCATTTGAGCCACAGGCCATATGGCGATGCCAGTCACTGCAATGTGTTTCTTGTTGTTTTCCCTTCTCTCAATCATTGAGGTTGTTCTGCAGTGACTTGAGTACAATATAGTATGATGATGTACGATGACATTGCACAAGCTACAAGGAGCCCCTTAGAAGCATATCATGAAACCCACCCCAACCGCTTTGACATTTTGCTTACATACATTGAAGTATCAGCCCAGTACCATTTGTTCATGCCCAAGCGGGAAGATTTCCCAAGCCACAAAAGAGAAATGTTGCAATTAAACTGTGAAATGGTCTAGACCCCGCGGTAGACCCCTACCCATTTCTGCTGGAGAAATCACAATTCTTGTTGGCTCAATCCCGGTGAAATCACTATTTGGATGGCTAATGATTTAACATGATTTAATCATAACCCACCATTTATATCCTTACAAATTATCCCCGACTGGTACTCTGTGCTGAGATCCACGGGCTCTAGCCCCTGGCAAGTTGGAAAAAAAAGAAAAAAGAAATAGCCAGACAGTAAAAATTGAGTCAGACCCCTCAATTTTATCAAAGAGGATGGTTGGATTTTATCCCAGATCATTGTTGCAATGAAATTCAATGGGGCCACGGCCACCCCCATTTTTTGAAATAAGAAAAAAAGCGACATAGTGGGTTGGACCCCAGTGGATTTTATTTGAACACAAAGCGAGTGTTTCTATGCAAATAAGGTTTTTACATGTCTCTTTCTTTCGTGCGCATCAAAAAATGCTATGGAATTATTCCTGAAAAATATAACAAAAAAAACCATGACATAATGATGCACATGGGAAAGCCCGGCAACATATAGCCCGGAATAAAAGCTGTGTCTCCCCATGGTTAAGGACATTTCTTTGAACATAGTCCAGTCAACAGACCCATGTTTGTTGACTATGGCATGTTATGGCCTTCACATCCCGTGCATCCGCAAGCCACCGGGACCGGCTCAATCCAGGACCTCCATGCAGCGCAGCGCGCGGCCGAATCCTTGCGGTGCAATGAGACCTTGCAGCAGCTGACGTTGACGCGAAATCAGTTGGATGCAGAGGGATGTAAGGCAGGGAGCTACAGTGCGTTTGACATGGTTTAACCATGAAAAATGATGAAAAATGAGGAATTGAAACCAAGTGCAATGAACTATTGGGAAATACTTGTTCATTTTTTGCAAACATAGTATTTACAAGCGGCATCATGATATCTGAGATAATTTTGACGATTCACAAAAAAAAACGGGTCTAACTACCGAATGGTATAATCCGATCTTATTGGGAATAAAAGCTGAAGTGATCTGGGTTGATTGATTGGGATGTCTATTAATCATCCAATTTATTCATTATATACAGTACTGTAATCTGGATGTAAGGCTAGGGATGCCCAGAAAATCCACATTGTATACATCCAATGACTCATTTTACCCCTGTTAACTGTTTGGCTCACAGGGTCCGAACTTTTGAATATTTTGTGGGGGTGTTAGATTACGTTAGATTTATGAATGATCATGAATGCATATTTAACATATTATCGGAACCCAAGGTTTTTTACGCAGGGGCCGCAGGGGAATCAAGAAACCATCTCAATGGCAATCCATGGGGTGTCCATCAACCCCCTGGTGTGTGGAGGTTTCCTTTTTCCCCACCTGCCAGGTGAGGGTTACTAGATTTTATCACAGCTGCACGGGGGGGTGGACCTCCTCCTTCTTCTCCTCCTCCTCCTCGTTCTCCTCG
>BGPT01002421.1:60397-71618 GCA_003297045.1 Symbiodinium sp. clade C Y103 | reverse complement strand
CAGATAGAATGCCAGACAGAATGCCAGAAGAATGCCAGATAGATTGCCAGATAGAATGTCAGAAGATATGCCAGATAGAATGCCAGATAAAATGCCAGATAGAATGCCAGACAGAATGCGAGATAGAATGCCAGAAAGAATGCCAGAAAGAATGTCAGATAGAATGCCAGATAAAATGCCAGATAGAATGCCAGACAGAATGCGAGATAGAATGCCAGAAAGAATGCCAGAAAGAATGTCAGATAGAATGCCAGAAAGAATGTCAGAATACATGCCAGAAAGAATGCCAGATAGAATGCCATAAAGAATGCCAGATAGAATGCCAGATAGAATGCCAGAAAGAATGTCAGAATACATGTCAGAAAGAATGCCAGATAGAATGCCAGAAAGAATGGCAGATAGAATGCCAGATAGAATGCCAGACAAGATGCCAGATAGAATGTCAGAAAGAATGTCAGNAAAGAATGCCAGATAGAATGCCAGAAAGAATGGCAGATAGAATGCCAGATAGAATGCCAGACAAGATGCCAGATAGAATGTCAGAAAGAATGTCAGAAAGAATGACAGATAGAATGCCAGAACATATGTCAGATAGAATGTCAGAACATATGTCAGATAGAATGTCAGAGCATATGCCAGAGAAAATGTCAGATAGAATGCCAAGAGGAAGAGGAGGAGAAGGTCTCTAGATTTCATCAGAGTTGTCCTCTCCTCCTCTTCCCTGCCATGAATTTTTGCCAGAAAAAGAATGTCAAAATCTGTATCACACTATATTCCAAAGAAAGTATCGTGGTGGGGATCACTCGAAGCAAAGTAATTTTTTCAGGAGGATTGGCAATCGGGTTCAAACTGCTTGGATCAAACACTTTAAAGCAATGATTAAGGTACCCTTTGATTCTTTAACATAGCAGTAGGAAATGGCCCATGCTTTGACAATTTATGATGATTCACCCAGTGGCAATGTTGATATTCCATAGGGAACCGTGAAATGACCAGAGGGTAATGTACACGTTTCCCAGGTTTGGGAGGTTCACCACCATCACCTTTTGGTGGTGAAACAGTGCTGGCGAGCCATCCGTTGACGGTAAACCAATGCCAAAGCACAGTTCTTGAAACTATAGCGGTTGGCATTTCAATGTACTTCACATGTTTGGAAACATGTTGAGCCAACAAAATGATGCTATTCCCCAACTATCCCCAAATGTTTTTGTGTTTTTCCTATCACCCAAGACGGTTCTGACTCAATCCTCCCGAAACGATTTTCAGGCCCTTGCGCCTGGCATTGCGGCGGTGAGAAAGCTCCAAAAGTTGCGCATCAACTACAGCGCTCGCATGGGAGTTGAGGGTGTGGAACACCTCATGCTGCTTGGTTTTGGCCGCTTGGGGATGGTTGTAGAAGGGTGGAAGGAACATGATCCCGAATCTCCCCAAACATGCAACGAAGATGTTGGGCAAACCAGCAGTTGTGGCCTTTGTTTTTTACGAGGCCTGGGATTTCTATTGATATGCTGATATGATCTGATATGCATATTTGAATTTTTTTCAGCGTGCTGGCAGATGGGTGGTAGTTGGCATTGTTGTGGCAGCTCCTGATTTGCCCATGCCCATGAAACAGCTGTGAATAGCGCCAGTCTGGGTGTTGAGGGGTTTGAGTAAGGAGTGCAGAATTTTCTGCACAGGATGCTGATGGATGCTGCATGCCTCTGCAGCTATACATTTAGAAAAGCAGACAGGAAAACATGCTTTGCACTTTCGACGAGGATGGTGATTCACCTCCCCACCGCTTCAGGAATGCAGTGGCATCAAATCTGAAGCTTCGAGAGTTTCACTTTGGGGACAATGAACTGGACACAGAAGGCTGGCTCATCGTGTGCAAAACTCTTGCCACTTGGGCCAAATTTCGACAGACAGCTGATCATGGTGAATTCCTTGGCCAGAAATCAAAATTTCCGTCCACCTAGTTTCTTTTTTTTAAGGGAGGGCTGGGAAGGAAGAGATTTTGCCAATGGCAAATCCAACAGAAACGGAACATCTTAGTTGGTTGGCTGAGGGGTGGGAACCTTTGGTCAATTGGGATGCATGGCCCAGGGATGATCTCAACCAATCAATGCGTGCCATGGTCATGGGTCAAAGGCCCAAAAGATGGGGGATTGTCATCAATCCATTTCGGAGGGATTTACTATATTAATTTATGCGTAGGAACATCCCATGATGTTCCCAGGTCCTATCTATATGCCCATCCTATCCCATCATATCCCTATGACATTCTCATGTGTTGATACCCATGGGGATTCCCATGGAAGGACCGTGCCACAGTGGCACATGGCAAGCGCCTTTTTTGATCCTTAATTGAGTTCGATGATTTCACAAGTTTGTCGAAACCCTCACAGACAAATCTTGATAAATCACTATTCTATCTGTTTCTTGGGGGGGGGCGAACTATATCACATCCGTGTAGTTACTACCCGGATTTCTCAGCCATGGGTGATGACGCCCGTGTTCCAGGAAAGCCATCCTGGCATTCAGCACTTGGACCTGTCTTGGGCCGTCAGTGAGTCGGTTTCCGGTGCAGCCGCTGAGGCTTTAGAGCCGCCGGATGGTGATCCCCGGATGGGACTACCCTCCGGTTTCATTGAAGAAAGTACCAACTTCTGATGGGAAAATATAGTGGATTTTCCCATTGAAAATGGTGATTTTCCATAGCTATGTTAGTTTACCAGAGGGTAATCATCTATGAATGTTGCCGATTTCCATTCAAGCTGATTGAGAGGGACAGAACACCATCGAAAATCAGAGGGTCCTTCTTCGCCGCATCTCGCCTGAACGAAAAGATAACTTAAGACATTCAGAAAACATCAAGAAACAGCTTGGAACAGATTCAAGTTGGAATACTGTAGCTTGAATTCAGAACATCTTGGAACTTGGAATTTACTTGGAACCTGTTAATATTTTTGTCAGGCCTTGGGATCCCCGGGAACCTCCGACCCCTCGGGAGGCCTGTGGCGCGGCCTTGGCCCAACTGCTGCGTCGGAACCAGGTCTTGGAGGCCTTGCTGTTGACCGAAGACCATCTGGGAACACAGGCAGTGACGCTTGGAGAAAGGTACCCGGAGCCGGGAGCCATGGTACCTTGATGCGGGCCATTGAGTTAGCTGGTTTGTGGTTGCTGATTTTTTGGAGAGGTTTGGGTGGATGAGTGCATTTTTGGATCGACACAAAACAGGTTTGATGAGATAAACTAGGACTGCTCCTATTGAACCTTTGTTTTATGTGGAATTGTAGGATCTGAGCAAGAGCTGCTGTCCCTCCTTGATTAATTATGAAGAGAACTATCCAACAGTGAGAAATCACTGAGACTTTCCCTTGAAATCCTACCCTACGTTTATTCATGTATGTATTTCTTGTCTACCAGGAAGTCACCCATCACAAGCTTTACCAGTGGAGCTATCCAAGCCGGGCCACCATGACCCAACTGAAAATGTTGGACCGAGGATTCAACTGGTTGAGGCTGCAAGCTCTCATCCTTCCCTGAAACGGCTGGAGCTGAACTACAATGAGATGAAGGAAATTGCAGGGTTCAACACTGGCAAGACATTCCTTCCTGAATAGATGCCTCCAATTAGTTCTAATTACACATGTAACATGCACTGCGTACATTATGAGCTTCGGTCAAAACAGTTGAAAACTAACTTGCAGAAGCACTCTTGTCAGAGGTGTGCACGAAACACTGAAAAGCGATAGGGCCCCCTCCAAAAGTATTCAAAAGTGATAATGGCACAACATGGCACAACACACTGGAAAGCGATATGGCCCGCGAAAAAGCAATAACTGATAACTCATAACCGATAAATATAGTAACTTCTGAGATGTAAAGGATTTTGAGGGGAACCAATGTGTATATATATATATATGTGTGCCATTATATGCCAGCACATGTGTTTTTTTTTTTTTCGGATTTTTTGTTTTTTTTGGATTAGATGGATTTACCTGTTAAGGACTGGCAAAGTAGACGTGAAGAGATTTTGATGATTGGGGCAATGATGGGGGAACTAGACAAGTTTCAATGGATTCAGGGGTACTCTATGTGCAGAAAAAAACAACTATTTGAATTGAGTATGGTGAAAAATGTCTTAATTTTCTAAACACCTGCCACATAGACTCCGGGAATCCATTCCGGAAAGTAACCGTCCCTAACATGCATTTGATCTGTACTTTGCGCTGTATTTGAGCCCAAGTCAACCATAGTCAATGTTAGTCAACCAATGTACTTCGGAAGGAGTTGACACAACCAACTTATTTTCTTTGTGGTTCGTGTTGGTTTCATGATGTGAAAATCTTGTTGGCCTGTGAACTCCCCATTTTCGCTGCATGTGTCCCTATGTCAGGCCCTATGTGTCTTCATGTGAGCAGTGAAAGAAAAAGAGGAACATTTGAAACAGTTGGTGTATGATTGTAGGGGGCGATATTGCCATTGCCCAACATCTATTGCATTGCCATATATTGCCCATATATTACCCATATAAATTAATATTACCCGCCCGACATTTGTCATATGCCATACCCAACATTTTCGCTGCAGCCCATGTCATGCCCGCGAGGACGAGGGAGCCACAGCAGTGGCCAACATGCTACGACGCGTCGCGAAATGGACGTGGGATGGGGACGTCTTCAGCGGTTTCCAAGCGTAGACCTTCCAAAATTGGTTGTTTTCATGATGAAAAGTGGGCTTTAATGGTGGTTTAATGGTGGTTTAATGAGATGTTAACCATCAAACTATCCCTGACATATAAGTCTAGATATATATGTTGTTTTGAGAGAGGTATCCTTTTTTTTTGCCCATGAAAAAGTTGGGATGATGATTTCACTTTGTTTGATCTTATGTGTTTGTTTCTCTGACCTCACATATTTTGGATGCAAATCATACCAAGAATACTGGGTGGCTGTGGGGGGGGGGAACACCCCAAGCATGCAATTGTTCTGACCAGTTTGGCGCACCCAGGAAGCAACACCAAACTGGAGATCCTGTGTCTTCATGCGTCCCTTGGCTGGTTGTAGGAACCCCCAAGGATGGGACCTCCATTCCCATACTACTTGCTCCCGTGAGAAACGCTCATAGTATGTCAAGATTACGGGAATGAAGATCCCATCATGGATATCGTGGAATGATTAGGCGGTAGTGTTGCTACTCTTTGGAAGATACACCATTCCTATTGTACCATAGGATTCCAACTCCTTTTGGAGATTATTTGGGGCTATGTCAGTCTTATGCGAGGTTAGGGGTGCTTTGCCACCGGGACCTTCACTTAATCCATGACATGACCATAGGATGGATGGAATATGATGGAATCACCTCATCCATGAAATGAGCATAATTGAGCAACAACTGCATGGGTGTGTATATATATATATATATAAATATGTGTGTGTGTGTGTGGTGAAATGCCTTGCCGATGACTCACTTGCAATATCATCCTGCTGCGATCACAATGAATTCGCTCTAATAAAGTGCAGGCCAGTCAATTTCAAAACAAAATCACATTTTTATGTAATAGTACTGCTGGCACAACCTGGAAACTATAGCCAAGTGCAGTTTGATATTGTTTGATGCTGTTTGTATGAACGGGAGTCACATAAAGTGACCATGTGGCAGACTTCACGGTTCGCTGTTTGAACTGGAAATTCGAAGGATTTCAGAAAGGAGGATGTTGTCCAACATTTGCCCAATGCGGCATTATACTATACCACCAATTGCTTCATTCTTCCAGGTGTTTGTTACTGTACATCCCCGGGATATAATCCCCAATGCCTGATGTGGGATGGGTTGAAGCTACCAATCAGTGTATATCGTGTGTTTTGGTTGAATCTCCAAACATGCCCGCTGTCGTGTGATCAGCCCATCCTTCACCAAGTTGGTCTCTCCAAAGAACGGTATACGGTATATGGTATACTTCATTTTCAGGCACACTCATTTCTTTGATGTGTGATTCCTGAAAATGGTAATCCCCAAGCGACCAACTCCGACTCCTATTGTTCCATGGCATTGAAGCCCTGAAGCAGCTCTCCACATGTCCCGAACCCCTCCAGGAACGACATTGGTGCCATAGGCATTGAAGCTCTTTGCAGGGCACTGTTCCTTGGCTTCTCCAGTTTTTGGCGGTACAACATGATACAACATATGCTCGTTGCTGCTTTGATCTGCCTCAAAAAAATGTTTGTATTTTTTCCTCTCCCGATCATGCTGGAAACCAGCTACCAGTTGTGATATGTTTGGATAATATTTGTTTCGCAGGTGATTCGCAAAGACTTCCCTGTTCTGCTGAGGACCGAAAACCAAAGTTTGCGAAGCATCGATCTGCGGCACAACGTTTGTGGTGACATCGGCGCTCCATTGGGGGAAGCTCTAAGGTGGGGGGTGACTACCTGGGACTTTTCACCAAACGACGGGGGGGAATTTTGCCATGTGTTACCAAGGATGGGGATAGATTCCATGATTTCATCCTTGAAAGTCTTGAAAGTAGCAAAAAGAAGGTGATTTCAAAAAGCAAGAGTGGGCAATGTACAGATGAATTGAGCTGTAAGCAACGCCCAGCCAAAAGGGGGATGTATTCGTCATAGGTCGTCATCCTATCACCTGTTTTACTCAGAGTCCCTTGGCTTCTACTGAGAGCCCAATCGCATGAAATCAACTACATGATAGTATGTAAATGGTTCCTTGTTTGTGCTTACACACACATATATATACATATATGCTATGTCCATCCCCCACCTGGTGAGGCATAGCAGAGTCGAATGCTGGGATTTACGCTACATGCAGTTGGGCGTTGCCTCGTTCACGGCGATTGCGGATTACATTGGCCCGCACGTGAAGGACCTGTATTTTGGAGGTGGTGAAGGGTTTCGGCGCGTCAGACCTGTGGAGAGTGGGCATCCAGAGTGGCGTCATCCCGGGTGAGAGATGGTGAGTTATACATACTGCATACATGTATAGATCATTGTAGATCCTTTCAAGTAGGATGATTAATAATAAATTTGGATACTGTAAAACATCCAAAAATTTGTATCAGAATGTCAACTGGAGAAACACGGATAGGGGGAGAGTCTTGATGAGTCTTGCATGACTCCTGTACATTGGGCCCAGGATCTCCTGAAAACCGCGGCCGATCATTGCATTATTTTCCCACTCACTGTGCTTAGATACTCCATTTAAGTATCCTGTACCAACATTGCCCCCCTCAAAAGTGCATCCGAATAAACATAAATAAACATCAATAGACCAACAGCTAGGTAAACACTATAGTAAACATGCAGCTAATCAAAGATGCCCATATATGGATGATTTTCCAATTCAAACCCCAACACACATATTCAAATTAGGATGTTCAGTCAGGTACACTGATGATCCCCGTCATTCTTCGGTTGGTTTCCCGCCGCAGATCACGATCCGCTGCCGCTGGAGTGTCTCCGAAGCTTCGCCAAGCTGAAGGGAAGTAACTTGGAGACCTGGCTCCATTTTGAGGTGGTTCCATGGTAATCCCCATACATAGCTATTGTTAGTCAGTTAATAGCCTCATCATAACTAATGAGTAGGTTATCCCCATGATTATCCTATTGATCATTTAGTTGCTTAATGTGCTATAGAGGTATGTATAGCCGCTGAGGGGTGACCAGCATGGACCAACATCAGGGGAATTTAATAAGAATCAGAATTGGAGATTCATTGGGATCTGAGGCCATAAAGTCATCAATTTACAAGAGATGGTGTATAGCCAGCATTTTTTTTGTGATTTTTGAATGTAGGACAAACCTTGTTTTTCGGGATTTTTAAGTTGAGGGATTTGATAGGGCATAAAGAACGCACATGTGATAGGGCTTTGTAGAGGATATTAAACCATCACCAAGCAGCAGACATGGATCTCCGGGGGATTACTGGAGGTATATGTGCAATATATTTTAGTATACACTCATTATCATTCATTAATGTATGAATATATAATATATCATATCTCTATATATATATATATATACATATATATATATATATATATGCACATAGTTATATTACATACATATGATTACGTGCCACATACAGTAAGAGATGTGATTTTGCTGGGTAGATGCTTCAGGTAAATTCTAGTAACCTCACAACGAACTCACTGCGAATGATTGTTCGCAAGAGACACTGTTGCAATAGCGGCGCGGCCCTAATTTACCAACTGTCTAGTTGGTGATCATCGCGGGCGCCTACATTGAATATCCAATGTACGTAAATCCATTGCACGTAGAGTGCGGTGTAGCTTGATCCGGTCCCTATGAAGAAAAGGACCAGAACAAGGTTTAATGTTGGTAAAACAATAATAAACCATCCCCCAAATCACCATAAATAGGTGGTATAAAGCATTCCCAAATGGCTGGTTTATGGCATTGTTTTACCCACATTACTTCCAACTGGTGGCTGCAAACGGATCCGGATCACCGAATTTTGCCCTCCTGCAGCTAGGAGAGTCTCAAGATGGACCTGTCCCAGCAGCTTCCAGACTCTCTGGAAATCGACTTGGTCCAATGTTTGCAGAGTCCCGGATGTGGTATAATGCGGGTACAGCAGTAGTGAACCATTCCAATGGGTGGTATACACCATGAACATATGAGTTATTATGAGTTTATTGTCGCGTTTCTGACATTAAAGCTATTTGTGATGTGTTTTCAGGTTGTCTCTCACACTTTTTCCTGGCTGGTGGTTTCAAGATGTTTCAAGCAATGTTGGCTGTTCAATTATATATGGAATGACGATCAACGAGGATTGTCAATGACAACTGTGGTATCGGTTGAATCATGTTGAGACCACAGTGGGGCTTTGTGTTTTCCGCCTCTTAGTCCAAAAATGTTTGACCATCATCACCGCTCCCTGGGATATATAGGCCAAACAAAGCTTAAGAACTAGGGACCTGCCGATGCATAGTAATACTATACAATATGATGTTAAATGATGTTAATATATATATATATATAGAGTATACATATCTTTTGCACATAGGTAGGTACTTCAGGTGCGGAACACGTTTCAAGCATCCAATTCTTTTGAGTGACCCAAGTTTGAGCCACGGACCTTCTACATCCGATGTGAGCTCCTGCAACATCTCACCGCCACGAGGAACAACCTGTTGCTGCGTGACTTTTGCTTCAGCCAAGATGGCCAGTCATGTCCGGAGGCAACTGATCTGAATGACCATTTATTCTTATGCTAACCTTGGATGTCTACTTCTAAGGGGGTGCCAAGGTACCTTTTTTTTTTACAGCTATGTATTACGATGGTTGATAATAGACCACTCACTATTGAGTCACTAATTTTTAGGGTAACCCTTCTAATTATCAACAGAGTTTATCAATTGATCCGGGATCTATGTGAATGTTGGATGCACAATGAACCACCTCCAATTATTAACTGTTTTGGGGGGCGATTGTCAATCAAACAAAAGTTGGGGTATGCCCAATAGCAAAACCCAAATTGGGGATGGTAGTTTATTATATATTGAGGATCCATTTCCTGAAATGCAGGTAGTATACAATATTTTATAAGAGACCATATTGTAGGCGGACATGTCTGTCTACACCCTGCATATGTCAGGTTGGTTACCTTCATTGCAGGTATCTGACATCTTCCCTGATCCAGGACGCAAACACACACACAGACACACACACACAGCAGCAAAACTAAAGTACAATCCATACCTTGTGTTAGAGAGGTGTGCAATCAAAAAAGTCGGGAATAAATCAAAGATACCCAAACCACCTGATTTCGCACATGATTTCTCACATGTTACTTATTACGTTTAAAAAAAATGACAAAAACAAAACACGAACTAAAAAAACACGTTTTCGAACACCCACGGCTTCCCTTTCATTGCGGTCCACATGGTGTGCCACCAGGTATGCCATCGCCAGTTGAAGGCCATCATCGCTGGTTCAGCGCTGCAGGAACTGAATGCGCAGAACTTGGACGCCGACGATGTGCAGCTCTTGGCCAAGGAGCAGCGGAGCAGCGGACCTTGGGGATGGCCATGGGGCATGGGGCGGGGACCAAGGGGATTTGGTTCTGGTTCAGTTCCTGGGATCTTGGTTTGAACACGTTTGAAATTGAACGCATTTCTTGAGGGCGTTCCTGCGAGTGTGCGAATTTATTTGATGGTTTGGTGGTAAAATCATGCTGAATTGCATTCATCCGGTGGGGGTTCCGTGCATCTTTTGGTTGAAGTTCCCTTTGTTTAGTGATTTAAGATCGTTTTGAAACAGGAGCCAGGGTCTCCAGATGTATCAATCATTTCTATTCATAAACTATAATGGTAACTCCCTGATAGTCAATTTTGCAGTAGTATCCAGAAGTTGAGAGTCTTTTTCGTTGGGTTCGTTCCATGGTTGGACACGCCTTGCACCTTGTATGACGATAAAAGGCATAGATGTTGCCCAAGCACTTTGATTTTCTCCACCAGGGTTCAAGGGTTAAACAACAATACCGGAATCGCGAAGGATTTTGAAGGGTACCGGCAACAGGTGTCCTGCAGGCAGTTGATGAATCAAGCAGATCGTCAGAAATAAAGGCATGCAATAAATGATAATAAAGAATGTTTGTTATTGCATAATATATACTCTATGCCCATGGTTACACACACATGTATCCCTAGATAGTTATATTATCTCTTATATATGATCATGAATATTATATGTATATATATATATATAATAATTGGTAATGTTAAGTTAGGATTATTAATCACCCCTGATTAAACAACCCCTAGATGCCCCAAAAAAAATGGCAATACTACTTTGGGCATGTCCCCCCGTATTAATCAATACTAGGTGTCTACCCCTATTAATTAACCCCCTTCTGGAAATTCCAATTTTTTGTGGTGGTGAAAAAGTGATGTAGTCATATGTAGTCCTTGTCTTTCTGACCTTATGGTTCTGATGCTGGCTGATACAAACTGCTGCTAATTTTGTTTGGCTTTGTCAATATTAATTCTTGCTTTTTANGTCTTTCTGACCTTATGGTTCTGATGCTGGCTGATACAAACTGCTGCTAATTTTGTTTGGCTTTGTCAATATTAATTCTTGCTTTTTAAGAAAGTACTGGTTCTAGAGGATGTCTATCGGATTTCTAGAAGATTTCTATACGATTTCTATGGGAATTCAAAAAGGTTTACTATGAGATTTCTAGAGGGTTTCTATAG